>JANSTT010024069.1:0-38550 GCA_026745375.1 Platyura marginata | reverse complement strand
ATATATCTAAATAATAATAAAATAATGAACAATAAACTTATTGAACCATGCAGACAGCTTATATGACCCGAAACAGACCATTACAACTTTTTCGAGACCATTTACTACGATATATCGTATCGTTACCGATAAAAACCGTGAGTTAACCCTTTTTTTTTGTTACTTCTTCTTTCTATTCTATTAAAATTTATAGGCCGCACAATCAGATTCTATTATTTTTATAAAATTATTTTTCTGTCCCCAAATATTGCCGTTTTTTTTTATTATAATGCAGATTCGTAAATATCTATTGTACATTATTTATTATGGATATACTTTCTATATTAACCCATCGAGGTGTATAGGAACTATGATTTTCCCGTGTGTATGTGAATATATAATTTTATGGCGACACCATAATATTGTGATATTTTCTCCGTTGTAATAACTACCTCTATACAGGTAACCCACAAAAATGCCGCGTTATACAAATCCGCGTAATACGAGACAACATATACCCATACAAAAAATAGGGCTACATTCCAAATCTAATAAAAAACGCTATTTTTTCTAATTATATAAAAAAAACTTAATTTAAAAAATTTCAATTGAATTTGAATGGTTTTCAATGAATTTTCGGTTGAATTTGAATGGTTTTAAATTAATACGACTAATTCCCAGCGCAGCCCATTAAAATTTCGTAGAGCTTCGTATAAAATTATGTAATTCTATATTTTAAAGAATATTTTAAGCGAAAAAGTCGATATTTGGATATTTTAAGACCGCGTTATATGAAACTGGAACCGTGTTGTCGACAATTTTAAAACTGCGTTATACGAGGGTTACCTGTATAATGTATATACATAGATATGTACATATAACAACCGAAACACCGCCCTCCCCCGCCCCCGTTTATATTTATATTGATTATTATCACTCTAGCGAAGTATAACGGGTTTTTTTTATGTAAATGGTGAAAACATAACCCCAAAAAAAAAAAAAAAAAAAACGGAAAAAAACCAGAGATATCTAGCTGTGCTGCTGTTGCTCTCTGGAATTAATAGACAATATTCACACAGTAGGGGAGGGTATTTTTGCATGACATTTTGAATATGAAATATTGATGAAATTTTACGTCAATTTTGGTCTTATTTCAAAATAAGTGATGCCTGACGATGCGTAATAAGAGATATCATTTATTCATCAACTAAATAATCATAATTTTTTTTTCTTTATTGTTGTAATCAGGGTAAAATATGTTTTTACTCTATGTTTATAGCCATGACATTCATCTAAAATTCATTTTAAATTGTGATGGGTTATATTGTGTCGCTTGTGTAGGCTTTTTTTTATTTGATGGAATAATAAGTAACTAAACATGGGTTAATAGATTATGGTTGTTCACTGAAGCGACTGACTTATGACTTATGTAACGCCTTTATATGTTGTGTTATTTATTTTAAAAATCAAATAAAAAATTTGTGTAGTTTCTAAATAATGTAGGTACACAATGTCGACTATATTGAGCTATAGTTTTTTTTTTAGCGGAATTGATTAGTTAATTGATATGAATTTGAAGTTGAAGTTTGAAATATTGATCTATTAAATTTGGGTGTTGATAATTGAAATTGAAATATGTCGAAATTGAGTTTTCTCTATTCTTTGGTTGAATTCGTAAAAATATCCGGTTGGAAAATATTGAGAAAATCAAGAAAAACCTTTTTTTCCGGCCGTCTTTTTTTCGTTGTCTCCAATATTCCTGAAATAATTCTCTATTCTTTGGTTCAATCCGTAAAAGTATCCGGTTGGAAAATATTGAGAAAATCAAGAAAAACCTTTTTTTTCCGGCCGTCTTTTTTTCGTTGTCCAATATTCCTGAAATAATTCTCTATTCTTTGGTTCAATCCGTAAAAGTATCCCGTTGGAAAATATTGAGAAAATCAAGAAAAACCTTTTTTTCGGCCATCTTTTTTTCGTTGTCCAATTTTCCTAAAATAATTCTCTATTCTCTGATTCAATCCGTAAAAGTATACCGTTTGAAAATATTGAGAAAATCAAGAAAAACCTTTTTTTCGGCCATCTTCATTTCGTTGTTAGACAAATTGCTTTTTTTATCAAATACATATGTATAATTAAAAACCTTTTACCGGAGGCCCTCCGTCTTTCGTAAGGACGTTGCTGTCCATTTTTTAAATCCTTTATGCTTTTTTGAGGTCGTTACCGTGAAATCCAATCCGAAATCTCAGGTTGTGGAATGGGATTCGTAACAGTGTGTTTTTTCCTGGGTTAGGTTGTTGTCCTCACGCCCAACCCCGAACCTGGGGAACCGGGTCTTTGCTTTTCTCCAAAGACAGATTAGGTTGACTTGCAAGTTAAAACGGCTGGGCAGTTCCGTGTAGAGCTGGGTCGCACTCTTCTGCGAGCATCTTGGGGAGTCCACTCTAGGGCTTCGAGTTTAATGTTATCCCCAGGTCTTTGAAGTGTATGTCCGATCTAGTTCCACTTTCCTCGACGAATCGGAGCATCAATCTTCTTCATATTTGTGATTCTCCACAGTTCTTCATTTCTAACTCTACTATACGTCATAGGCACCTGTTCACGAAGACTTCGATTTTTGACGTTATGTTACCTTCCAGGTCTCTCGTAGCAGTAAAGTAGAATCGACAGACAATTAGTTCGGAAAATCCTCAATTTTACATTTCTAAAGATTTGTGGAGCGTTCCAGACATTTCTTAGCATTTCATATGCGTTTCTGATTTTCTGGATTCTGCTCGACACACCAGATTTATTCACATTCAGAATATCTATTTTGGTGCACCCTAAATATGGCGCCCGTTATAGTGCACCGTGCACTATGGAGTCATTGAAGAACTAACTGGCTCCGCTGCTATGGGTATTCTCTATTCTCCAGTTTCCACTTTAATTAAGAAAATAGAATATAGAACTGATTTTTAATCACCTATCTACCACAAAACTCAATTTGATATGACCTTTGCTTTGCACAATGAACCTATCTATATGTAACTAGGCGCACAACAATATTAATATCATTCTTCCTGTTTTCAAGATTCAGCACAATTTTCCAAATGGTAATTTGATTCCAATATATTCACAATAAACTATTGATCAGTGGCGGAGCCTGAGAATTATTGATCCCATCATCATGGAACTATTTTTAAAAAAATACTTGACCCCTTTTTCGGCGGTTTTTCAAAACGTAACAAAATTTTAAACTTTTTTAATACTGACGCTATGGATTTAAAACTTAGTATTTTTATATTATTTTAAAATTGCAACATTTTTTGCCCAATAATTTTTTTTGAAAAAGTTAACCCTTTAAGGTCCATACATTTTGAACATGAAAGGTTAACCAAAAAAAATTTTAAATTCAACTAAATTTATTCAGGGAGATATTCTTTATATTTTATGTGCATTAACATATTTTTAAAAGTTAACCCTTTAAAGGCATCGTTTGGACCTTAAAGGGTTAATATTTTCTAAAAATAAAAAAATTACGAGAGCATTGAAATGTATGGACCTTAAAGGACTGACTTTTTCAAAAAAGTTTATTTGGCAAAAAATGCAAGAAATTTAAAATAATAAAAAAATACAAAGTTTCAAAATCATATCTTTAGTATTAAGAAAGTTCAAAATTTTGTCACTTTTCAAAAAACGGTCATGTTCGGTGACTTACTAAATTTTTTTTCCATTGACGTAAGTTTTTTTTTTTTTTTAAATAGTCCCATGATGATGGTATGAATAATTCTCAGACTCCGCCACTGCTATTGATATAGTACTATAATCGTAGGTATATAAATCGGTACAAGCTGCAATATTATAGTAAAATTACAAATGCCGGCTCAAAATTATAATTGAACTTTGGAAATTGTACATGTAACAACACGCAATTATTCCACTGAAATTATATAGAGTTTACTCAAACTAACTATATACTAACTATATAAGTACGCTTAAATCTGATATTACTTAGGCTTAAAGTGCTGATTCATAAAAACAAAACAATTTATTATTAATTTATAGAAAAAATATTTAATTTTTATAATAAACGTACATAAAGTAAGAAAAATGACGTAAGACCAATCTAATTTAATATTACAATCCATACATACATACATACATACATATACATAGATAGACATACACAATTTACATACATATTTATTCGCGCGGTGTAATTTATCAATGTGATAAGATTAGTCTGATTGTTTTTCTATAATTGAACTGGCGGCCTTGTAAATCGAATTAGTCATTTTAATGTCATGAAAAACTAGACAAATTGGCGACATGCCTCATTATAAAATTGTAAGGTACCTACACAATGTACATACGTACATCCATACATACATACATACATACATACATACATACATATATATATATATATTATAAATGTGTACATAATTACATGTTGATGTATGTTATGTAAAATTATTATTGTTAGGTACCTTAAGTAAAATTGGTAATTTAGACAGACATTAATATTACCTGTACTAGTAATAGGAGTCATTTAAGTTTCAATTGCACAATGTACAGAGAATATATGATGTGAGACCTACATATTTAGATTAAAAAAAAAGAATTAAATTGAATTCACTTCACATGCACATCAATAATTTAATAGAAAAAAAGTAGAGAAACTAAAAATTTACTTTGTTACTTTTAGTTTGTAACAAAAAGCTTTTAAGTTAATTGTAATTTTAATATTTCAGTAGGTTGTCGTAGTTAGGTTTATTATTGGAATTTAGAACAATGTTTTATTCAGTAATTGGAGTTTATAAATCTATGGTTGGTTGTTGGAACGTCATCAGTAATTTTTCGTTAAGTAAATGAAAGCCATTAAATAGTTTGACGGTAACGGTCTCTCCCTTAATACGTAAGTATATCTGTCTGTTGATAGAGTTTATTGAGAAAATCAATTTTATTAACAAAACCGAAATGTTGACATAATTACGGACAAATTTGTTTGACTCTGCGCTTGAGGTTACTTTTATGTGTTTTCTGAGGTGTAAATTTGAACCTTATTCTGTATATGGTCGATAAATTTAAAAAAAATGAGAGAGTCCTAAGTATGAATCCCTGTGGAACTCCACTTATAATAGAGCAATTTTCTGCTTTCTCTTCTGTACATTTGAACCTTATTTTGGATATGACCAAAATTAATAAAAAATGAAATTGCTCCAAGTATGAATCCCTGTAGAACTCCACTTATAATAGAGGAATTTCCTGCATTCTGTTGTGTGCAGATTTGAACCATATTTTGCATATGGTCGATACATAATATTAATAAAAAATTAAATTGCTCCAAGTATGAATCCCTGTGGAACTCCACTTATAATAGAGGAATTTTCTGCACTTTATTGTGTATAGATTTGAACCTTATTTTGCATATGGTCGATACATAATGTTAATAAAAAATGAAAAGGCCCTAAGTATGGATCCATGTGGAACTCCAGTTAAAATAGTAGAAGAATCTTCCATATTCTGTTGTGTAGAATTGTATTTTGTATATAAATAAAATTAATTAAAAATTAGAAGGCCCCAAGTATAAATCCTTGTGAAACTCCTCTATATTCTTCTATAATCTGTTCTGTAGTGTTGAAGTATATTTTGGATATATATAAAAAAAATTAATAAAAAATGAAGGGACCCCAAGTATGGATCTCTGTGGAACTCCAGTTAAAATGGAAGAATCTTCTATATTCTGTTGTGTATATTTAAAGAGCTAGACAAATCATTCATATAAATTAAAGCGGTACTAGTATGGATCCATATGGAACTCCAATCATGACGGAAAGAATTGTAGGCAGAAAAATTATTAATTTAAACACATTCGAAAATCTACTGCTAAGAGAAGTCGTTTAAAAATGTTGAGAAACGACGCCAAATTATACTTTTTGCATTGTTAATTGCCAAAAATGTGACAGACCAATTTCGAATATCGATTTTGAGGAAAGTCAAAATTACCCAGCAAATTGTTCAGTGAAGCATCGGTAATATGGGAAATTTACTGTGCCTACTAAAGAATGGCACGTCCTTATACGGCATTACTAAAAGTCCATAAATATTTTCCAAAAAAATAAAAGCTGCACAATTTTGATTTTGATTTTCAAAAGTTTATTAAATATTTTTGATCATCATCAACAAAATTTAATTTAGTTTATATTTTTTGATTACGTTGTATAGGGAAATTTAATATTTTCAATTTTTTTTTACTGTAATTTAAAATTCATTTGTCTCCCCCCTTTCCCCAATGAATGTATTAACTCACTACCGATTACAAAATGCTATTATGACCTTTACAAAAAAAATATAATAATCAGCTCAATATCTTAGAAATTCAATTGTATTGACGCCTTCAAGACTAGAGAAATACTTCTAATCGGTTGCATCATCTTTTTTTTCGAAAAACTTCTCTGTAAGGTAGGTACTCGCTTATTGGCATATATTGTAGAAACTCATGTACGGCAGTTTTTTTTTTTTCTCTCTCTCTTCCGTAACAAATTTGGATATTTCATCAGCTCTTTGTAGGTTTTATTGCAATTATGTAGTTTACAATTACGGGTGGGTTAAGTGTACGGTGGCAAAGGCATAAAATAATATTGGCTGCATTGCAGAAAATTGTTAATGGTGTGACAGACGAAAGAAAAATGTAAAAATTTAAATTTTTTTTTTCTTTTCAGCTACATACCTGACTAGGTAGGTACATTTGGTGTTTAATGTAATTTTATGAAATTACCATGAACTAAATACGAGGTGATTCTAGAAATTTAGGTAAAAGTTTAGTTGTGCATATCTGTTATGGAAGAAATCTGTAGATGAAATTGAAGAAAACTGTTCAGAAGCCTATTCTTGCCATGAAACAAATTGTATCGAATTTAATCGATAAATATTCGGTTGTGCTAAACAATAAGCTGGACCAGATTTTGAAAACGTACAAGGAGGACACTTCAAACAAGTATTAGAAAAAATTCAAAAAATTTTTTAGTTAGCAATACTTTATTAGATCTAATTAAAAAGTGCATTCGCATCAAATAAATGGGTTTAAAAACTAGTAAGGCAGGTGCCTGGGCGCATGTAGGCATAGAAGGAAACGACTGGAGAGACTAGCCCTTCTGTGGAATCGGAACCAACGTAATCCGAAGAGAAATGAAAAAGAAGAGAGAAAAGCCAAGCAATGGAGTGAACTTCCCAAACTAAAGTACTACACGGGAATTATAACCGAACGAGGTATGGGACTAGCATAGGAAGTAGCAAAAACAGACCTAAGATGCTAATGTGATTTCTGACAGGCCATTGGAAACTGTACGGCACATGCAGGTTCTGTGGAAGAAGCAGAAGAAACGCTAATACATCTCCTAATAGAATGCGGGGCCCTCCTTCGCAAGAGAATAGATTATCTGGAGAATCTGCCTGGCCTAGAGGTACCTTTGGTCCCTAAATCCACACAAGATCCTAAAATTCCTAATAGAAACTTGACGTAATGAAGTAGTTTGGAGTGGTTCCATGAAAATAGAAGTAAAAGGGGGGGGACAATAGATCTAAATACAAGTTTGCTGTAAATTTGTTTTTATTGATATTAATAAATTGCATTGGCTCAAAGGAGGACAAAGAAGGATAATTATCTTCAAAGGGGAACACAATTTTAAGGGAGGAGAAAGTCAAAAAAAGGAGAACAACCTTCCGAAAGGAAGACATCTGGTTACACATCAGTGAATCGCGTTATCAGAGACTTAGTCTGATGCCAAAGCCCGTTAAGGTAAGTAGTGTGCGCCTATATGATTCATTTAAAGTTGAACCACTCAGTTCTTGAACGATGCATATAGCTTAGTACAATTAAGTGAAAAGATTAAAAGCTGAAAATATTATGGTCGCATTATACCACGGGTTACCTGTACTATAATAATCTAATTTTTGGTTCAACAACAAAAAAACAAAAACTTTTGTCACATAACATAAATTAGGCATTAATGATCCCTCACACAAAATGCAATATCCACATGCAACTATGATGCATCAACAAACAATAAAACGAAAGAAAGAGAACCAAATTTATGCTTTATTTATAGACAACCTTCAAAATCAACAAATTAAATGACGGACAAGAGACAGCATGTGTGACGAAAATGTTTTCACACACAGCATGAGGAACAATTTTATTGACTCAATTTTTTTTGTTGTTGTCTTAAAATAATTATCGTCGTGTTTCAATTAGTATAATTGTAATGTAATAATGTGAAATTAAAAATTACAACTTTAAGTATTATGACTCATCGAGAAAGGGGTTTTTCTGTTGTTGTTGGTGTGTATGTAATTGTAATGCATGATGAATTATTATTAATAAATTGCACAAACTTGCGAAAACGTCGTTTACTTTTTTTTATAATTTTTAGATGACGCGTTGAACATGTGTTTTCTGTGACATTGTAATTTTCCGATGAGAGTTTCAAAAATCTATTTTAAATGACTCCTTCTTATGTATGTAAAGATAGAATGTAACTGGGTACAGACGGGTGGTTGAAAAGTGCCTAGAAACCTAGAAACTATAAGGAAATAAGGAAGCAAGCAAATAATTATATCTAAGGAAAAATATGTAGTATTCTGAAGCAATGTTGCTTCCACACAGTAAATAATAAATGGAAACCCTGTTTTCACTTTTTTTACTTTAAAAATTTTGGACATTTTTAATCGAAAGCCCGCAATAAAAAATGTTGGTAGCTAGCTCGCTCACCTGTATACAGCACGCTAACTTTCGAACGCGTTGAGCTAGCGATTTGAAATTTTGGTGGCGTCGTTTTTTTTGGTGAACGAGGTGTTTGGTATCAAAATTGGTAATGGGCAAGATCGGACCACTCCTTCGACCTCTTCCCATACAAATTTTTCGAAAAGTGGGGGAAGGGTGGGGATGGGTGGTAAGTGTGGGGAAAGAGTAAAAAACGGTGGGGAGGGATGGGGAACGTTATGGAAAAGTGAGGGAATGGTGGGAAACGTTTGAAAAATGAAGGGAAGGGTACCTAGTTTAGTGTGGAAGCGTAGCTTTACTTAGCAGCCTTTTTTCTATTTATGTCGGCTTAAGCTTGCGACGGTTAAAAATGGAAAAAACCATCCAAAATTTAGACATTTTAGCGAATGAGTGCAAATAAGCAAATATAAGTTTAAAAATTTAATTTTTAAAAATATGTACTACGGCGCTATGGATCGGGGAACTTCTTTCTTCCCAGTAGGAACCTATTTTAAAAATATCTATCAGAAAAAATTTTGCCTCAATTTTAATGATTTCTTCAAATAATGAAATTTCTATTTTCAATTGAAATTAATTTTTTTTATAAGAACAGTACTTAATCTTAAAAAAATTCCTTTCTTTTTAGAATGACGAAAATAATTTTTCTTGGTAAGTAATTTTTATTTACTATTTTTTTACTATATTTACATACATATGTGTGTGTGTGTGTACAAAACAGTGAAAGTCCCTCAAGAGACCATAAAGATCCGTTCATATACAGGGTATCCCGTCAGATGAGAGAAATCCTTTCAGAATGTGTTCCTGTGGTCAATTTGAGCAAAAAATTGTACTTCAAGGGGGGGGGGAAGTGTCCAAAATTGACCGTTGGGAAGGTTAAACGATTTTAAGGTTCAGTAATGAATTTTAACACCCGCGAGGGATGATTCTGTCGGATGCCGTTTGGAGTCATAATGTAGCCTCCTAGGTGGCGAAGCCTATTATGGGCCAGGTTTGATCATTCGCAGAGTATTTGTTCCGTCGTTTCGTCCTCTTCGAAACAGAAACGGCATGTTGTCCCGGGATGGCTTCCCAGTAGTACCGTTTTTTGCCTTCTTCCAAGTCGACTGTCGCCCTTCTGATTGTACCCTTTAATAGTCCAAAAAAGGATTCTGGACCGGTAAAGGTGGCTGCAGCGCTTACTTTTGCAAGAGCCTTAGCGGATTCAATGTCTTCGAGTCTTGCCATCCAAAGAAGTGTTACTTTATTGGTGCAGCGTGTTGTTCAGGTTTATCAGCTTAGTCAGACAATCCCATACAAGCTTCTTAGATTGGACTTTATAGGAGTCGAAGGCTTCTAGTACTGCCTGACTATCTGATAATATGTAAATTCTTTTGTTCTGATAGTGTCGATCCAGGTTTAATTGCACGCATGTCTAAATGGCTTCGAATATCTATCAGAAAATAAATATTAATTATCGTTAAGTGTGTGGTGGGGGGGAGGGTGAGGAGTGTGTTACATTTCAATAAAAAATCTGTAAAAAAAAAAAATCATGTCACTTAAAGATTTTTTTAAAATCGAAACATTCCAGTCTTTAGCCTCGTGCCACAAATTAAAGATAGTTTCATTCACATATTTTTCAGTTTTTTCTTAATCATTTTCTTGTTTGAGTCATACAAATCTTAAAATTCCAGTAATTTTGGTACCTACATCATAATAAATGGAATTACATTGTTATTGATCATCTACTTATACAAAAAAATTTTAGTAGACTTTTAGAATACTTGCGATATTTAATTCATTAATCATTCACTCTGCACACAATAAAATAATTATTATTGCACAATATATTGTCACAATTATTATGATTAATAAAACAATTAAAAAAAACACATTTTTTGAATGAAAAATGTAATTTACTTTATCCAAATATTAAGTACAGTTGCTATGCGAAGTATTACTATGTACTCTAAAAATATCGTCAATTTAATTAAGTTTTTTGATAAAGTTTTTTTTTTTTTTTACCATATCTCCTCTAATTATAATCAAATCTGATGACTGAGAATGTAAACAAATTATTTCGATTTATGAATTTTTAGTTAAAAATACAATTTGGACATATGACGAAAAAAAGTAATAATCAACCATCAACTATATACATATATAAATGTGGCGCCATCCAGGTTTTTTTTCTCTCTCTCAAAACAGGATATTTAAATAACAGGATCATATTAAGGGATCCGTATTATAGAAAGTTACCCACTGGAAATTTTTTGTTTTTTTTTGTGGATATTTTCAATTTCATTTGTATTGGGATTTTGTTGGCTGCGTGTGTTTTTGTGTATTATACACACATACATACATAACATACATACATACATATATCGAAAGAGGACGAGAAATGTAATTTTTTCCATCACTGTTGCTATGCACATGATAAATCCTTAAAAAGTCTATTTATAAATGTATTATGTATAGTGTACCTACCTACCGTTACACCCTACTCTCTGTACATCGTACATAGAGATACTTCATTTCGCATCATGGTTGATTGCTGTTGCTTTATTTTATATACACAGATACACTGCTGGTGTTGGCCTGGGGTAGAAAAAAGTGTGGTAGCTTAAGCTCAGTGGTGGTTGCATATAGTGTGGGTATATTATATACGTGCATGTGTTGCATATGTACGTATAGGATTTCTAAAGACTTGGATTTTCTGGACTCGACGAGTTTTAGACGGAATTTATGAAGACTCGCCTAGTCCGAGTTTAAATTTTTGAAGACTCGCCTAGTCCGAGTTTAATTTTTTGAAGACTCGCCAAGTCTTAGTCCTAATTTTTGAAGACTCGCCGATTCCGAGTTCGAGTCCGACTCGTAGGGACTCCTAGCAAAGAGTGTAGCCAATATGACCACAAGTTCAAAAGACTTGATGACGAACAGGATTGCATCAACAATGCATTAAAAATGGGTGTGTAGATTTTGCATCTGAAATGAGACACGTCCTAAACGAATCGGTCTCAAATGGAGTGGAAGTTTTGTGAAAATTTACGTAAACGATATAAGAGTATGCGTGAGGGTGAGATAATATGATTGTAAATTATATGCAAGAAGAAGAAATCGTAAAAATGATTTTATTTGTATTTTTATGATTCTAAATTGAGTTGGTTTGCATTCTTTTTTTCCCTTTAACTTGGAGATATAGGGGAGAGCGGGTCATGCTTATCAACATGACGAATTGTAAATTATATAAATGATAAGTTAATCTGCATCCAGATTTCGGGTGAATTGTTTTTAAAAATTTCAAAGACTCGAACTCGGCAAGTATTATAGTCGAGTGCCGAGTCCCAGTAATTGCCAAAATACTCGGCGAGTCCGAGTAGAGTCAAGTCGAGTCCAGAAACCCTATCTATATACTACTAGAATTTGGTAGTTTGTCGAAATATTTACATATCATCTTAACTTATGTTAGAGAGGAATCGAACTACTTACATGTGATGAAAATTTTTTAATTTAATTCACCTCGATTCTTCCTTGTCCTGTTTGGTTGTTTGTCAATTGGAAATGTTTTTGTCTTTGTCGATAATTTACTAACAACTCCATTGATCCATCTGGTTCGTGGTCTGCCTATGGCTCTTATTTGCGCTGGTCCACCATATATCATCGGTGTCAATGCAATACGTAATTAGAGTGTTGCTAATTTTACAGGCGAACGAAAAAACGAATGAAGAAAACTCATCTCAATATGTCAAATAAAACAAAATCAAATTTTTCTAACATTCGGTAAAAAAATTTTGAATTTCTTCAATAGCCAAATTGTGGGAGACAGGAATACCTACCATATAATTAATAAAAAACACATTTTTAATTTGTAGTTACGTAATAATGCATTGACACCGACGATATCCTACTGATAATAATCTTTCTTTCGAATATTCTCAGTCTTTTTTTCATTCATGGTAGTTAGCCATCACACATTGCCTCCATTGTATATTGCTACTGGTCGTATTCTGGGTTTTATACAATTGGAGTGTCATGAGAGAAGTTTAAGTTTAGATTTCTAGAGCCTGCACGCATTTTTTATGATGTAAGTATATGCGATATTACCATCAGCAGCATAGGACAACCTTTTCGATTACATCACCGGTACCAGACCAATATTTTTTTATTCATTTTCACAAATTTAGGCTATGTATTGAACAATTCAAACTACAAATATTCGGTTTATTATGGTATTACTATGGTATGGAAAATATATCTGGCTCCGAAGGACCAATTTAATTTTTAATTAACTGGTACACGCACACACATTTGATCTTGATAATTACTTAGTTTATTTATGTATATTTATTCATTAAATATGGGTAAATATCGGCTACTACCTGAACTATAAACATATTTATCTCTCTATAAGTCCATATAATGTTTTAATATAGAAAGAATATTTCCATATATGGATAAGTTTATAATTATGTAGATACATTTACACATATACATATGTACATACATACTTATAATGTATGTGGAAAATAATCCACAAGATGTATGGATGAATTTTAATTAAATTCTCTTTAATTTTGGTCCATTCTGTTTTTTAGAAATTAATTAATATCCGATTTGATGGCTACCTATCTGAAATATCTGAAGTATATATATTCTATATATGTATGTACTGTACAGTTGAATCTCGCAAACTCGAACAGAATAATTCCACTTCTGTTCAAGTTTTCGAGAGTATATAAAATGTATTACTTTAAGCAATAATATGGATAAGTCAACACTGATATGTTAACACAAATAAATTAAAACAACATTTGGTCCCTGTAAAACTATAGAAATTCAATATTTCTCCAAATACTGATATGTTTCTGGCACTTTTTAAAAACCACTGTTGAACTTATGCTACCATTTTTGAACATTTTGCTTGATGAACACGATTTTGAACATTTGGCGATGATTTTATGTTTTTTATTTTACTTATAGTAAACTTTGCGGCACAAAATCTTTTCGCAAGCGAAGTTACACAAACACCGCTATTTAATTCATCGATCACAATACTCCTTTTTATTCATATCTGTCTATATCTATATATCTATAACTTTCACAAAAATAAACGCAGACTGAGGAAAAATCAAGGATTAGTCCTTTTCCGAGTACTTTTGTACGCTACTGTATTGTATCACACAAAACGAAAATGTTCAACTTGGTAACATGGATACAGAACTGCACTGCTCTATTTTTTCTAGGAAATGCAAAAAATTGATAGAAATATCGTTCTAATATCTATAAATAGACATAAATCAAACTGTTCGAGTTTTCGAGAGTGACGTGCTCGAGTTTTCGAGATTTTTATAAAAATTAAAATTGTGTTCGACTTTTCGAGATTTCGAGAGTTTTAGAGCGTTCGACTTTTCGAGATTCTACTGTATACATGTATAGAGTTGGCCAGTAATCCCACTGGCAAACAATAAAATAATAATAACGGAGGCTTATAGGAGAATCTGATGCTGCCTGGTACATTTGTGGTATTATGCTCGCGTATGACAGTCCAGGGTTTTCATATATCTGATAATGGAATTTTATATTAAAACTATTTATTTATGGTTGAAAATATTTTTGTTATTTTCGGGATGATAGGGATGAATGATAGTACTTTTTTTGTTGTGTTTTTTTTTTCTTTTTTTTCGTTGTTTTTGGTTTGGGTGTAATTAAATTAAGCCACAATATACTAAATGAGGCTACCAAATGTATGGCATTAATTTATGATACAAAGCTGACACGGTTGTCAGTTCCCATTTTGTTCACTCTTCATATTATTGTGTAGATATGTATATATATATATATATATATATATACAGACGTTACATCACACAGTAGGTAGAGGTATATAATGGGATGATGTGTTTAGGTTTAGACAATGGCATCATATTCCATATATGTACGTACATCTATCCAGTTAAAGCAACCCCGCCGCTCGTATACATTTTATCTACTACATCTGTATGTATGTATGTATGTATGTATGTACATATGTATGTATATATACGGAGATTATATAATGTATGAAATCAGACTCGGTGTGCCACGTCTATAATATGACATGTTGCTTTATAGGAGTATCAGGGAATGGCAGCCAGGGTAATAACAAAAACACAGCGCCCTACAGCTTTACTCTGAACTGAGCTCATACAAGCATTAATAAATGATAATGGATATGACTATGAAAGACATAAACATGTATGTATATGTATATATGTATGTATGTATGTTTGTATATATAGAACGATAATAAAAATACTAAAGGAAAATGTGTTTTTATTTTTTCCTTTTTTTCTGTTTCTTTTTTTTTTTTTTTTTTTTTTTTTTTTCTTTTTTTTTTCTCAAAAAGCTTCATAATAGATTGCACACGAATATACACACATCATCAGAAAATATTTGATGAAAAGAAGTTAAAAAAAGGATAAAAAAAAACCTACCCTTTCGATGTTGTTTGGGTTCAGATAAAGTGGAGATATCCGTTTTAATCCTGTTTTGTAATTTGTAACAGAGATTCGCTATTCTCTCCTTATATATTTGTATGTACATATAGAGATGTTCGCAATCGGAAGTATTCTATGTGTACTCGTATGTATCAGAAGAATTGTTACGCTGATTTTGTCTGTACTGTTCCACTATTGATGGAAAAATCTCTTCAACTGGGATATTCCTCTCTATACACACATCTCTATATATATAAAAAAAAAAGTGGTGGTTCTATAGAAAAATGAATTCAATTTTGATACTTCGGAGAATTGATTTCAAGGATTGAAATCGGAACAATGGAGATATAGTTGTACTCTGTTGAATTGAACAATGTTTTATGTTCTTTGAATATTATTTTCGAAATATAATAGATGATTGTTGTTGATATATTCAGGGTTATAGTTGTGAATGAAAACATGTAGAAAATAATCCTTAATGTAAAATTGTTTATGATTTTTTTTTATTTTTTTTTTTTTTGTTACTCCCACTTCTGATATTAAATTTGGTCTTATACTTTATGAGTTGCATGTCGAATTTTTGATGGCGTGAGCTTGACATTTCGATATTTTGAGTTTTGGTTCTAATAGTTTAGTTTTGTCATTGAAGAAATTTTAATTTGGAAAAATGTTTTAAATGAATTGTTCATGATTTTTAAATTTTTTTTTTTTTTACTCCCGGTATTAAATTAGCTTTTATAATTTATGAGTTAAGTGTCGAATTTTTTATGGCTTTAGATTGACATTCCAATCTTGTAGTTTTGACATGTAATTTTGAATGTTAACGATTTTTTTTAACTCTTGGTATCCCACTTCTGATATAAAATTAGTTTTTATAATTTAGGAGTTGAATGTCGAATTTGAAAAAATTTAATTTTTAATGTTTTTTTTTTATTAATATTTTAACTAAATCAAAATAATAATAATGTTAAGTCAAAGTCTAATACATTTTTAAGTTAATTTGAATCTATTTTTTTTAACAATTTTAAAAAGCTCTTTAGTCTGTTTCTTTTGTGAGATCTTCATCGAAAATTTACTAAAGTGTTTGCTGTTTATTCCGCACACAATGTTTCACCTCAATTAACATACAGGTTTTGGATTATCGAAATTATCTACATAGAAAAATTATACATAGAAAAATCTTTTAATTTTCATAATTCAAGAAAAGACAAAAATTACTGAAATATTACGACTATATTCTGAAAAAATTTCTCGTTTTGTTTCCACACAGTATAAAAAATATAAAGTGGAAGCCTTGGTTTCATGTAATTTCTTAAAAATTTTTGTTTTTTCTCCACCTATTTGTTATGTTTTAGGCTTTTTGTTGTTAAAAATAAAGAAAAAACAAATCAGATACAAAAACAATTCGTAAAATCACATTTTACATCTTTGCATCATCGAATAAGAATGTCGACAAAAATAACAAATATTTCGTTGCGGCCATATTCTATATTTCTAGATGGCTAAATGTTTCATAGAAAATAATTAGTTTAATCTGAGGTATTGAGACGAAAAAAAAAACCTTATGCGCAATGTGATTACGAAAATTTACTTTTCAACTCTAAATATTTAAATCTATCTGGGTAAAAATAACAAAGATTCAATTTATATGTAGCATTATGTATTCTAAAGTAAATAGAATTTTTTTTTTTTATTTTTAAGGTGTAGCCATTTGCATATATTGATTCAATTCAATGTTTACACACGTCAATACCTTTAATATCATTTTAGGCATATTAGTGGCGGCAAACAATTGAATTTATTTATAACTTTTTATCTTTGGATTTACCTTTATCTTAGCAGCCATAAAATGTTGTTTTAATTTTTTTTTTTTAATATAACCTACTTACATTATACACAGTGCCTATGTTCTATGTACTGTACATGTACTGTACATATAAATTAGTTACGAAATTTTTTTGTTTTTTTTTTTACTCTGACATTTACAAGGCCCAAAGTATAACTCAATTTTTCAAAAAAAACCTGGTTTGCTTAGTGCCTATAGGTATTTAGTTGGTACCTACAACATTAGGTACTATTGAGTCGCACCTAAGTACATGTATTTTTGAATTTCAATGTCAATTTGTTTACATTATTTCGAATTTAAAGTAATAAACAAAATCCCATAAGCCAATGAACTGAACACATGTTCCCTGAAATGGTTTCGGGTATAATGTTGTGTATAGAAAGATAGAGAGAGAGAGAGAGAGAGAGAACGAGATAGAGAGAGAGAGAGAAAGTACGCAATTGATTTAAAAACTTGTGGCAAAAATTTTCCGATAAAGATTATTGATTTGCGCTATATTATAGGTAAATATGTATAAAATGTATTGAGACGAAAATAGATTCTAGTTATTGTATGTTGTGTATGTATGTGTGACCCATATATTAGTAGTTTTCCATAAGTAATTAAGTTTTCATGTTAGATTATGGATATTTTGTCAAAACAATAAATAATAATAAAAATATGTCACTATTTACCTATTTTGATTGAATAATGCGTTGTAATTATACCTAATAATGATGTGCATATATACCTACAGTATGTGGACAACGAATTTGGTACAAGGTAAAATTTTCACAAAAATCCGTCTAACTTAGCCATTTTTTTGTTCCAATTTGGCTGAAATTTTGCACAAACATGCAGAATAATGTTTGCGGTGATCTTTATCCCTTTCTTTTGGGCTGTAGTTCATCTTTTTTCTTTAAATAGGTCATATTTGCATTAAAAAAAGTGGTGAAGACACGCAAAGTTTTTGGTAAGATTTAGTGATTTTTTTATTTTTATTTTCTTGGATTTCGAATTTAAGAGGTGTTGCAGTTTCCTTTTTTTTGGCAAAATTTCAGCTAAAATAAATAAAAATTATTGTAGTTCCAAATTCAGCCGTTATGATCAGTAAATGTCAGTATAAGTCTAGCGACGGATCCCGGAGAATTATTGATCCAAATATCGAAGAACTTATTTTGTTTGATATTTTTTAGGACTTTAAAGGTTCGGACACACAGAACGTTCGGTCTGTAACCCATTATTTTTTGAGCGCATTTCTTGAAAGTTATTTATTTTTTTATAAGAAAAGATGAGTGGTGGCTATTGATCTGATAATTATTCTTCACTCATAGGAGTATTTCTAAAAAAATCCTAGGACATTTTGATATAAGAAAATGAAAATAAATTTGGGGATTGACTAAGACTTCACAGTTTTTTTTCGGTTTTTTAAAAAGTGGCACCAAACAAATTTTTTGGAAAAAGTTAACTCTAAGATTTATCAAAAATTTTTAAAAATCTACTGATTTTTCGTCAAATTTAATTGTAACTGTTTTCTGGAAATTTTTTAATTATCAGTAAACGTTAACTCTTTAAGGTCTAAACGGTCACCTTTATAGGGTTAACTTTAAAAAAAATATTAACGCACTAAAAATATAAAAAACGGCCTGCCTACTCAAATTTAGTTGTATTTTTTATTTTAGTGGTTAACCCTTTCATGTTTAAAATGTATAGACTTTAAAAGGTTAATTTTTTTCAAAAATTTTATTTGTCAAAAAATGCTGGAAATTTAAAATTATATAAAACTGCAAAGTTTGAATTTAAAAAAAAACGTCAAGATGTTGAACCGCCAAATTTGATTTCTTTTCCTTCAAATCAAAATTACCTGACACTGGGCATCAAGATTATATATTCGTAAAAATGCCCATAAGAAATAAAGAACATTTTTACGACTACTCTTGATGCCCAGTGTATGTAAATTTTTAATTTAACCCTAATCCAACCAGCCTGTAGTAGGTTGTGCCAGTAATTTTTATTTTTATTAAATGTAAATAGAAGATACGAAGTTAAAAAAATTTTTTTTTGTGTGTAAAAATATCGAATTATAAAATACATAAAGCCTCCAATCGGTAATAATTTAATGCGTTTATAGAAGAGTTTTTAAAATAAAATGTGTCTCAAAGACACACCTTGGCAGGATTAGGATTAAAATAGTTCCACGATGATGAAAAATAAAAATCAATTCTAATAAATGAATACAACGACGTTTAAAACAATATGGCAATCAGGAAATTTTCAAAACTGATCCTTCAATTTGTACGAATCCTTGTTAGAAAAACCTTGCCAGCCTTTAATGCGTAATAAAATTTGTTGATGTTAAAGCTGACCGAATAAGAAGTAAGAAGGATGTTTATATCGGGGACAACCTATTTTCATTATTGACAAACATCATGTTGGTCTACGTGACAGCAATTCATGTTGTGTCCTTGATGCCTTGATAAATTGACCAACCCTAAAATATAAAATAATTACTTGCCCTTTAATCGTACCATTCCGTTGTTGATGTGTCAAATATCTATAAACTACGAGTAGTTAATACAAAAAAAAAAAAGTTCAATTTTTGAAAATACACCGCTATAATTATTGTCAGTTTTTAATTACAACTATTTATCATCAAATTGACCCCCCCCCCCTCTCATACTTACAAACCACTTACCCTCTTTGTGACATATAAAAATCGCCAGCACCAAAGGAAATCGAAAACCATGGCCACGAAAAGGAATTCCGTTTGTATTAAAGTAATAAATAAGCATTTTTTTGTTGTTGTTGTTATTGTTGTTCTTTCCTTGGGTTCATAGCCCAGTGACCATTACTATATAAGCGTAACGTATATTATTAATATTATATCATCCCTTTTGAAAGAAAAAAAAACGATACCATACCATACCATACCATACTATACCATACCCAATCTTATGGAAAAAGAACCGCTCTAACGCAACCGGTAAATCTGACAGGCGAAACAAACAGCCGCGCATACACACAATCAATCATACGCATTTATAGGGAAAATGGGGGACGTTTTGTTATGCACGTAGTCAAACGTCTTTGTGTTTGATTACGTTACGTAACTCTACTTTCAAATAGACACAGGCGAAGAAAAATCTTACTCCTTCTCCAATTTTCTCTGTTCTTTGTTTCATCATCATGTTTAGGGAAAATGTTTTTTTTTTTGCACGTTGTATTGTATGCATGTATGTATGTATGTATATATGTAGGGGATATTATGGGAAATGCATATATCCACTTCACTTGAAGCTTTGACAGTACTTAAATTGGGATATATTAAGAGCTAATGGTCAATATAGAAGAAAACACCATAAAACGTCAGCCAGATGTTGCTTACTCTTTCCATCACTTTGATATTCAAAATTTTCCATTCCATTTTGTTTTTTTTCTTTGTTTTGTTTTTTGTATTTTTTTGGTGTGTTGTGTGCCTTCTATTCCAATGAATTGCATCATTCGGATTTACACACGTACCCACACTGAGGGAACCAAATCAAGCAAAGAAAGAAAAAAGAAAAAAAAAATAGAAAACAAAAAATTCCACCAACCAATACATAAACAAACAGATAGGGTGATATTTCATGGATAGCATTCCAAAAATATTTTCGACCTTTATGGAAAATTCCTAAATTCACCCTCTCTGTAGTTTTTGGGCTTTGTGTTTAAGCACTAAATATAATGCCATCCATATATGTATGAATGTATGCGAATATAATATTTTTATTGGTATGTGTGTGTGTGTGTGTTTGAGTTTGTGTGGGTATTTAATGTGTATCTATACATTGTAAGCATAAATATAGTGTTTAAAGGACGATTTGAAAATTGTTTTTTTGGGGGTTCGCAAAGGATATACATTTTACTATATAATATACCTATACATACATATCCATTCCATACACACACACATATTTACTATAAAATGGTATAGATATAGAGATGTAGTCGAGATATTGGATTGAATTCCTACAATAAATACTTATAATTGCTTTTAGGGCTCTTTGTTTATTTCCTCCCGTTCGCATCATATACAATACAATATCCCTATTGTACATCGATAGGTATATTTTGTATCAGGATAAATGCGGCATTACTAAAACCAAAGAGGATTTGGAGTTTTCTAGTATATATATTTATATAGGGGAGATCGGGGCAAATTTGCGATGTTATGCGGTAGTGATTTTGTTACATTTTGTGGAAGAAAACTAAAAAATCGTCACACACTTAACTTAATTTAATATAAAAGAAATTAGAAAAGGCTGCAAATAATCATCTTACCCCAGACCCCAGGTACGATGACGAACTTATTGGGATCAGAACACTTTCTATGAAATGATAGATACTGTCACTGGACAAGTAATAGCTTATTAGATTTAAATTACACCACATCCTTTTTTTACGCGATTATCGGATCCATCAATTCGTCGCGTAAAACAATCAGGCTTTTAAACCTAATCGAATAAAAAAGTATACATTTTATAAATTTATACTAGATTTTAGATTTTTAGTAAATTTGCAATTTGGTAATTAAAACGTTTTAAATAATCGCGTTAAAGTGAAGAAATTTGCGCAAAAAAAAGGATTCGTGCATCAATGAAAAAATTGAAGTAAATTCGCGTAAAAAGAAGTCGCGTAAAAAAAGATGTGTAAAAAATAAATTATTTATGTTTATCGGACATTTGATTGGTTCCCGATGACGTATCACCATCTTGGCTCGGGTGTTAAATTTCTATAGATTTAGTTTAGGAAATTATTGTATCGATACTTTTGTGATTATTATGAGACACTGTACGTTAGGCTACTTTTATCGCCTTTTTTATGTGCAGCCAACTTTATAAGAGTGGGCAGCATCATTGAATATGAAGAAAAATTTCCTGTTCGCCATCGTTACCCCGTTCTCCCCTATCTATATACATATCTTAATGTATAGAATATAGATGGTTTTCCAACTAATTTCGCGCGCGCGACTATATTTATTATTATTATATTTTGCCATTGCGAAAATGAAAATGAAGGGTGTTGTTGGTGTAATGTTGGTTAGTATATTGTTATAGGAGTTAGGGGGTGATGGGGGGTTCAGTGTCAGATTAAGATTTTCAAAATGCCTTTTTGTGTGTGATTATCGTTTGGGGGTGCCACATCGCTAATGCTAATGAGGTATATTTTTATTGTTTTTTCGCTCGAGCGCCAATAATATTTATGTACTAACTACAATGTACTGTACTCGGTACATGTATGTGGTTTAAATTGTTGTCCTAATATAAATTCAATGTTGCCTCGTTTTGTCATTTTATCCACACACACAAAAAAAAAATTAAAATTAAAAAAACCAAATACGAAAAAAAAAATGTGTTTTCCCTAGGCTATAAATTACAAACATATACATACGAGGACAAAGGGTTTACCTATGTATATGTATGGATGTATGGATACATTTTTGGTAATTAAAAAAAATTGTATTTTATTTTCAATACCATATATTTTCGGTATGAAATTAATGCTGGCTTTGTTGTGGGTTGATGCGTGTACATTTTAAATTGTTTTTGTGCATAAAATATTTACCAATTAAATAAACCCCTATTTTATTTTTTATTTTTTTTAAATATCATCCCAATAGTAAAGCCCTTTTTTTGGTGGGGTTTTTGGGGGTGGATCAACTAACAATCAACCTGATCAATATAATGTGTATCTGTGGGTAGCGGTAGATAGGTAGGTAGGTAGCTACATACAATATTTTCATTTACAAATATTGCATGAAAACATTCTAATTACTCAGTTTGCTTGTGTGGATTAAAAATATGTATTTCCAATATAATGATACAGGTAACCACCGTATAACGCGGTATTTCTATATCGCGTTTTTGCTAAAACGCGATTTTGAAATTGCGGACGTCCTTTGTACAACGCGGGGTGACAGTTTTAGCTTCGTATAACGCGGTCTTTAAATTTTCAAATATTGATTTTTTTCTCTTTCTCTTTGGTTAACTTTACCTAAATCTAAAATAAAAAAAATTTATATATATTTTTCTCTAACTCATGTTTTCATGAGCTGCGTTGAGAAGTAATCGAATTATTCGAAAATCATTCTGACAGTTCATTGAAAAACCATTCAAATTCAACTAAAATTTGACAGTTGTTTTTGACAGAATTTTTTTTAAAACGAAGTTTTATTTTTTTTATATAATTAAAAATCAGCGTTTTTATTAGATTTGGAACGTAATAATTTTTTCTATGGATTCCTTGTCTCGTTTAACGTGATTTGTATAACGCGGTCTTTTTTGTAGAACCTAACCTCCGCGTTATACAAGGGTTACCTGTACATATTGAAAATGTTCAGGATTGGAAATTTCGATAGGAGGGCGGAGGTGCAATTGGTGCACATTATGTACCTACATGCATGGTGACATATTAATGCATATCTACCAATGTTTGGAAAATTGGTTTTATTTTAATTTTCCGATATATGGTAATCCTTTATAAAAAGGAAAACCAAAAAAAAAAATCGTATTTTTGTTTGTAATTCATCTGAATTTGAATGGAACTCTTTACCAACTATTGATCGATTTTTGTTGTTGATATTATTAAAAAAAAAAAAAAAACTTTAAATTAGAACAATTTTGAATGCGGTTCTCAAATAGTCTCCACGCAGTGACGTAGCGTGGATTTTATTTTTGCCTATACAAAATACCTTTGAAATTCTTACTATAATCCGCCAAACTCCATTAATTGTTTAAATATTTTAATAAAGATAATCCCATTTTAAGTAAAATTTTATTTCCATTTTTTTTGTTTTATAAATTATTTTCGGTTTTCTAACAAAATATCGAAAAAATCATCAAAATATGCAATTCAAAACTGAGTATTCTGCAAGACATTTTCTCTATGGATAATTTCGACTTCCATACCTACAAATTTATTCCAAAAACTTTTTCTTTCGATTTTTCCAACACTAAATGATATTGCAAAAAATATAAAAACAAAAGTGTTAACCCTTATAGGACCTCTTACTCCACATATAAAATGGCCTTTTTCACATATTTCTTCTATGAATTTGGAAAAAAAGTAAAAATGCAGAAAGTTTTTATTTTGATGTACTTCCCATAAAATAAAATCAAAATTTGTGATAGATCGTTAACCCTTCTAGGACCATCCAAAATACGAATTGAATAACTTCACTTACGTATTTACCGTTTATCAAGATTTTGGCCAAACGGCTGAAGGTAGAAAGCTGAAATTTTAACAGTTTATTATATAATCCTAGAGTAACATCTCTGCTTGTTTTGGAGTAAATCAGACAAAATATAGGGGAGGGTGTGGTACAATGTGCACCTATTGTTGTTATAAATCATTCATTTACTCAAAAGATAGTCGGAATGTAGAAAAAATGAATAAAACAACAATTATAGAGAATTCAAAAATAAAGATTTCGTACATCGGCCAAAAAGTTCCACAACCTACCGTTATAGAGCTGCAAACAGTTTTATTTACTCGAACAATATTTGGATTAGGGAAAAAATGAATATGACTAAAATGATAGCGAATAAAAAAATGAAGATTTTATTTACAGACCAAAAAGTTCCACAACCCACCGTTATGGCGCTGCAATCAATTTAATGTCATTTCTAGGGTTTTTAATGATTTGCATTCAATTTACTCAAAATCTACAAAGAAGTTAGACACACGAAAAAAGGAGACAAGTACTCATATGGGTAATTATTCCTTCTTTACTGGTTTTTTATTGAAATTTTGCTAAAAATTAAATTAATTTATTGAAACCGAAAAAAAATCGTCAAATTTATACTTATGCTAAATCTGATCTCAATTACCATATACATAATATACTCTTAGCAGATAATGTGGTAACATTTCAAATATAATGTATAGCATATCATGTGCGCTTCTCTCATAGAATACCTACCTACACAAGGAATAATTAATTTACCCTGATGGAAAATAATATAGGGTAGCTTAGAGTTTTAAGTTATAATTTGTTTGGAAAGTTCTCTTTTGTTTCTCTAAGTTTTCTAATAATCCATTATTCATAAATTTGTCTGTACATATATATGTACGTTTATGTTGATTGTATGTGTATGTACATAGTTACGTGTAGTTAGAAGCATTTATAAGCATTTTAAAAGCAGTTGATCGGTTTAAATAAAAAATGAGTTTAATTATAGAAATTAAAGTAATTTTGTTACATTAAAGGATATTTACATAATTACAATAATTTACATATTACAAACATATCTATGAAATGTCCTTTCGACACATAGTACATATATGGAATTTTTCAGTTTGTCTTGTTTTACCCAAAAACCGTCCTCTCCGCCCTCGCATTTTTATCGAAATTCTAAAACCATTAACGAATTTGTTTGATCGACCATAACGTCATATGTACAAATACGTGGTGCACACCATGCATTCACTTTCCACACATTCACCAAAGGTATTTATTTATACAATCCATATTCCATATGTCCCTCTCTCTCTTTTTTCTCTCTGTTTTGTCGCAAACAATTTATTTTAAATAATTTACTAATTACCCGTTCAGAAATAAGTGTACAATTAAAAATCCAACTAAGCCCAGTTATTAAATAAATATGCACACGCACTTCCTATTTAATAAAAGGAAAAAGGACACCGAAAAAAAAATAAGGAAAAAAAAAACACCCAACAAACAATACGTGTACAAAATATCATATGCGATCCAGTTATATGTACCTATATATCCTTATTATATATATACGTACCTACTTCTACTTATATCCTTATATGTATATGTATGATGGTATATATGTTTTTTTTTTGGGGAGCCCTAATTTAAGTAGGTAGATTAAAAACAAATCTCGGCGTTTTTATAAAAAAAAAATAAAAATCTATTGACACATAAGTATATATATCTAGATATGTACATAGGTACCATTAATGTACGTACATAATACACCGAAGGAAACGTGTTGTAATATAGCCGGCAAGGAAACGTTGAAGCCAACGGAAGAAAACAAAACTTTCCAACAAAATTATATTTAAAGCACATTGTTAAACAATAATCTAACTTTTTCGTGTTTTGGACTTAACTTATTTTCGCACGTGACTTGAAAGAAAAAACAAGCGGTTTTACCCATGAAATTGAAAATAAAAAAATAAAAAAACGAAAAAACGAAAAAACGAAAAAAAAAACAATGAAATGAATAAGAGAACAATAAAAAAAAAAAAAAATCAAAATGACTTCAAATAAAAACGTAAGTACAATATGAAAAACAGTCCATACATGACAAAGCAGAAAAACAATAATTTAATCGTGTAAGTTGTTAGATTTGGTTGATAGGGAAAAATGAAAAGGAAAAAATAGAAAACGAAAAAAACAAAAAAAAAAATACAAAAAAAAAAAACAAAACAAGTAACAAAAGTAATAAATTAAAAAAGTGTAAGTAATTAATTGCAATGAACCCTATGTGCTATGTGATTACTGGTTAGTTATGTTATGAAATATAAAAAGTCAAACCGCATTCTTACCGGGCTAGTTATTAATATTTTTTTTAATTATTATTTGCTGTAAACAGGGGCGAATTATGACTGATTATTTGAAAAAGAAAAGAGAAAAAGTATAAAAGTCGATTGTGCTATTTTTGTGATTTTGTGATTAGAAAAAATCTTTAGACGGCTGAGACACAAGTACTAACTAATTATATCTATACGTTCCGGCTAACCATAAAAGGCCTAACTAGATTTTCCAAAGAAATGAGTTCTTAACGTTTTATTCTGTTTATAAAAAAATACTAGTCATAAGAGTTCTAAATGATGGCCACAGTACTTTTAGATGTAATATTTGTAGATAAGCCTTTTATAAATAGTATGAGCCTATTATATATGTAAAATTTTGTAGATAGGCCTTTTTTTATTAGCAACTTTTCTAAAAATTAAATTAATATCTTATAATCAATATTTATTTATTAACTTTTATTAAGATAGGTTCCGGTGTGCTGATTCTATATGGATGGTTATTTGGCAATAGGCCTAAACCTAAATTTTTCAGAAGAAACAAAATTTTGTTATACAGCATTTCTTTGAAGATAACGTTTAAAAAGCGAAGAAGACCGATATTTTTTCGTGAAATTTAGTAAAATAATGTTTACACTATGTAAAATATCCCAAATTACCAGTTTCATAAAAAAAAACCCATTTTTGAAAAAAATTGATGTTAGGGCCTTTTGTCAAATAACCATCGATATATGAAATAACCAAAAAAGTTAAGCCTTTTATGTTTAGTATGGCATTATAATAATATGCACATATGTAGAATACCTCAGCCATAATCGTTTTATTCATCATTGGCACTAATTATGAATATAAAAAGGACGATTTCACAAGATTATAACTTACACGCACTATGAATGGTAAGACTTTGACTTACACGCATTATCGAGATTATGATTTAACCAGTAAGGAAGAAATAATTGGCAACGTCGATATGAGTACTTATTTATTATCTATGACTTTGTTCTTATCTATTTTGTTCTGTACAACAAATAAATGTTGAGTTAAATTGAATACAAATGATTAAAAACTAAATATAAAAATTACATAAAATTGATTGCAGCGCCATAACGGTGGATCGTGAAACTTTTTTGGTCTTTAAATGAAATTTGTATTTTCTTATTCTCTATCATTTTTATCATAGACATTTTTTTCTGTAATACGAACATATTTCGAGTAAACCATTAGAAATCCGCGAAATTACATAAAATTGATTGCCGCGCCATAACGGTGAGTCGTGAAACTTTTTGATCTATAAGTGAAATCTTCATTTTTCTTTTCTCTATCATTTTGATTATATAAATTTTTTCCGTAACCCAAATATTTTTCGAGTAAATGATTAAAAATCCCCAAAATTATATAAAACTTATTGCAGCGCCATAACGGTAGGCCATACAACTTTTTCATGTACAAATGAGATCTTAACTTTTTTTTGATTTTTCATAATTTTTGTTATGTTTATTTTTCGCTAATGCCAATAAATTTTGGAGGAAATGATTAAAAACCTTAAGAGTTAAAGGGACATTACAAATTTCGGTACCATGGTTGATATTACAATTCTTCCTGTTCCTGTCCCACAAGGAAAGACCACAAGCATGAACTGAAATTAATCAAACAGTATTATGTACACCGCCAATGGAAAACAAAAGTTAGAGGAAGAAAAAAAAGTGTTCCACAATTGATCCAAAAAGGACATTCAAGAGTGGAGTAAGATAAAATAATAATGGTGGCGCCAAGGACATGGTAAATAACAGTCTTTTAGAGGCGTCCTAGATGTCCTGAATATGCCAGACTTATATGAAAAGGTGTAGAGGGGTTTAGAGATTTAAATACAATCTTAAATTTATGTACGACCTTGATGTTCTCTAGTTGAGGTTTAGATTTGCTCCTGAAAGGAATTTGTGATCAAAATTATGGCTGGCTGGAAAATTAGGTCCGAATAAATATGCAAATAATAAGTTTACAAGGCAATCCCATATACCATAAATTGACATCAATATACAATATTTTAATTACAACCCCTATTGATATGCATAGAACTATAGAGTACATCCCTGCCCTGGAAACAACAACAACAACAACAACAAAAACCCATCATATCGTATAAGGATGTGTATCTTTAATTCATTTAATTTTCTTTAATGTTTCGTGTTCGTTTCATATGTAATTAATATTGTGTGGTGTTCTAAAAATAGGGGATGATATTTAAATATAATTACAAGTATAACGACTTATAACATTCTATATAATATAATCATTATATACAATTATACATACATACATACATATTATATATGTATGCGTATATGTACGTCACTTTGGATGTATGAATGATAATGCTGGTTACTTGTTTTGAATAATTATTATATTTAGTAACTTACATACGTACAGTCGTACAGGGTTCTCACAAGGCACCACCCGCAGATATATCTCAAGTTGCCGTTTGTCTGGCTGCGGCTGTACTCTTGTCTTATTCTTGTCTACACAAAGAAATTTACACCACAACAAAGCGATATGTTTTCACTGTGAAAATATATATTTAAGCATCTTCATTATAATTACTAAAATTTTCCTTATATATTTCCATATAAGAAGTTTTGTCTATCAAAACCCTTATCCTCTTATGTTATAGCGATAGTTGGATAATATAACTTTCAAGGATTCATTATAAGTAGTTAGTTATCTTAAGTGTTCAAAATGTCTGCATATGTATGTGTGCTGTTTTTGGTATACTTATGTATGTATGGTATGTATGTAGTAATGTGGTATAGTTATTTGTCTGCGTATAGTGCGGAATATGACCAAATTCTTTTGATTTCAATTTACGACATTACATTGAATATATAATCCCTTTATCCTTAATATTCTGTTCAGTTTTACAATATAACCAATAACAATTTGTATTCCGTACTGCACTACTGGATTCTGGCCAATTACCCTTTATGACAAGTGAGGACAATCACACGATTGCATTCAATTTTATTTATTTTATTAATATTGATAATGTCGAAAAAACATTAGAAATGCTCTACTCATTTCAATTGTATTTATTGTAAAACATTTGACAAGTTTCGCCATACTGTTGGATAAAAATTGGATGGATTCTGCTTAATGATAAGTGATGACGATCATGATTGCATGCAATTTTATTAATAATTAATCTATTTAATAATATCGAAAAAACCGTTCAAATACTCCATAGATTTTAATAGATTAGACATATATCGCCACTGTTGGATAGCATTCATTTAAAATGCCTCTCTTTCAAGACAAGTGACGACGGATCATGTTTTGATTCTATTCTATTCTAATAATTTAGAAAAACCTTACGAATGTCTTACTCATTTCAATTGTATTGTATGATAATAGATTAAAGGATTTTCGCCACTGTTGGATAGAAATTGGATTGGTTCTGCTTAATGACGATCATGATTGTATGCAATTTTATTAATGAATAATCTATTTGATAATATCGAAAAAACCTTTCAAATGCTCCATAGATTTTAATAAATTGGAAATATATCGGCACTGTTGGATAGCATTTAAATGCCTCTCTTTCAAGACAAGTGACGACGGATCATGTTTTGATTCAATTTTATTATTGAAAATTCTATTCTATTCTAATAATTTGGAAAACCTTACGAATGTCTTACTCATTCCAATTGTATTGTAAGATAAAAGATTAAAGAATTTTCGCCACTGTTGGATAGAAATGAAATTTCGTTCGAATTGATTGCCAGCAATTGAAAATTAGATGAATTTTTTTCGGTATCGTAGTAAGAACTGTGAATATCAAATGGAAAATAGTAGGAGAGCTTTTGGAATTTTAGAAAATGTGTGGAGTTTAGAAGAACTTTTTAAAAACCTGAAACTACTCAATTTTTGGAACAAATTCTTTTTAATTTTTTTTTTTTTTAAATTTTATATTTAAATTTAATTTTTAATATTCAAAAATTCCCCACCTTTATTTAATTATGTTTTTGCCAAAAAGTATTTCCATTTCCCTCAAAAATAAGCCCCAACACACTAAAATCGGCCTAGCGGTTTTGAAGTTATGATTATTTGAAGTTTACACTGCATGCCAATTTTTAAATACTACGACTAATTTAAAAAATATACAATTAGTAGCAGGTCGATGCGAAAATTCTATTTGAATATGCAATAAAATTTCAATTTTTGGGACACATTTTATTGTTCTGTTTTTAATTTCAATGAAAATTAATTTCGGTTTGGTAGTCACAACAAACCATTTCTAACAACTCCAACAAAAAGTTTATTTATTTTAAAGTAATACTCGGAAATGATTTTATCCAACATTCAACTACTGGTTCGTTCATACATTTTTAATGCATTTTTGAACAGTTTCTGTTTAACAACTATTCATTTATTCAGTTGTGCTTTCGATAATGACAAACTTTTAATTATTGTTTGTTTTTGTTAAAAGCACGAAATCGATATTACATACATAAATGCTTTAGTGGACATTAAAACATTTAACGACTGTAATTATTAGTTAAACATTGTGAAACGTGTGAACAATTTGCGCTTGTAGTGTTGTATCTACTTATTAAGGATTTAAACTACTATGATAATATGTAGTAATTGGTTATGTACACAAAATACCTAATTGAATTAATATCTTATATAAAATTTCCACCCACTTAATGGTAGGCATAGATTTATAGGAGGTGAATCTGAATTTAATTGAAATTTTCTTGGGAATATTTAAATATAGGCTTTGTAAGGACGTAGAAAAAAAAGCAGTGTTGGCACAGTTGAAGTTTTCTGGAATTTCTTTCATTTATTACATATGTTACCAAATTTTAGTAGAAAACTGCTATCAAATGTAACATTATGTCAAAAATGTAACAAATTAAACGAATGTAGCGTGAGACTTCACTTTTTATAATTTTGGTTTAATTATTACGAATTAAGAAACTTAACACAATAATTACTTAACTTAACTTTATTTTTATTAACAATAAAATATCGTTTGAGGTATATTTTGACTTTTAACTAACTTGATTGACTGATCGACTATTTCTGTTCTTTATATATTTTTAGAAATTATTTTTACCAAAAATGCAATGCAATTGAAATATTAAAACAATGCCATTATTATGTATAAAAAGCTAATTCAAATTAGTAGGGATACTATATAAATTATTTTCAAAATGAATAAAGTTCTGTCGCCACACGAATTTAACCGAAGGGCCTTTTCGAAAGCACAATTCCACTCCGAACGATTTTTGACAGTGGAAATAAATATTTATTTTACAAAATTTTGTTTTGTTTCTGTTAAATATTTTATATTATTCGACAATGTGTAACATTTACATCGACAATGTGTAACATTTACATTTGTTACCGGTAATCAAGGTTGTTAAAGTAACAAATGGTCAATAAAATATCTAATTTGCTACTGCTAACAAATGAACCTAAATGTTACACGACCGAACATCAAGTTACATTTACTACATGTATTTGTTACCAAAATTTGTATCTATTTTTCAACCCAATGGTTGTCCTCAATTCGCCATTCAGAATGATTTCGAAACAATTATGAATATGTCTTGTGATTGGGGTAATGGGGGTTATTTCATGTAACTGTCAAACTGAATTGAACGGAATCGTATTAGTTTGGTACATTTGTTTCATTTATTACCAATATTTGGTAACAAATGTAATAAATTCGGAAAAAAGTTATTGATCATTTGTTACATTAGGAGTTAGACTCAGCTCCTACTGTAGTTATATTGTACTAGTACACTTTGAGATATTGTTTAGCGCTCTTACTAATAATTTTGATGATGAATATGGTGTGATGCATTTGATACAAAGGTAAGTGGCGAATCGTGAGAATTATTGATTTCATTATCGTCCTACTTTCATCCATCAAAATAATTCAAGTTTTTTTTTTAAATTAGCCTCACAATTGAGCCCATTATAATTCTCGAAAAGCCTTTTGTATTTACAAAGGTATTATTAATAAGATATAAACCTTCATAATATTTTACTATAAATTGGCCAAAAACCCTATCGATCCTATGTTAAATTTTACAACTCCTTTTATCAGTTTTCATATTTTAATGTTTCAAGTGAAAATAAGTAAAAACAATCAAATAAAATCTTACATTCTATCAATATTGTCATTGACAAATTATATGTTTTCTAATAATTTCAATAAAAACATACTTAAATTGAATAAAACAAGTTGCAACAAAAACAAATTAATGAATTCTAAACACTAAACCTTTTTCTCCTCAATAATAAATAAAAAGGCAATGAAATGAAAATCTAGCAATTGATTATGTGACCACACGCAACCAAAAAAAAAAATTTTTTATTATAATCATAATGCGTATAATTTTGTCGTATAATCATTTAAAGAGATCTATAAATACAAACAGACCAGAATTGTATGCGGGTTTTTGGGGTATCTATCAAAAAGGTACCTACATATATACAGTATAGGAACACTGAACTTGGGTCGATATATATTTTGCAAAATTTTACGCACAAAAATCCGTCTAATTTAGTCAATTTTTATTCGATTTGACTGAAATTTTGCACAAACATGCACCGCAATATTTGCAATAAGATTGAACTATTAAGATGAAGAAATAGCGTTTAGTATGGGCTAAGCTACTTCGGGGCAATACTTTTAAAATACTTTTAAAAATATTATTACAATGTTAAGAAAAGAAAACTGTAACACCGACCTCTTAAATTTGAAATCCAAGTAAAAAAAAATTAAAGATTCGCTAATCTTACTGAAAACTTCACGTGTCTACACTGCCATTTTAAATGGGAATATGACATATTTAAAGAAAAAGATAAACTACAACTCAAAAGAAACGTATAAAGATCGCGGCAATCTTGTTGCAAACATTTATGCTGCATGTTTGTGCAAATCGGATAAAAATTGACTAAGTTCGACGGATTTTTGTGAATATATTACCTTATAGTAACAAGTTTAGTGTCCATATACTGTACTTATACCGAAACATCTAATCTAAATATAATCGACCGACTAATATGGAGTGATGTAGTTTGAAGTTAAGTTTTATTTTTGGAGAATTGTCACCTTTTTGTCAAAGCTTTTTGTATGAAAAGCTTCTCTAAAATAATTTCTTTTATCGTCTACTAATAGATTAGCACTACACTCTCTATCCATATCACTCTTACTATATATTTTAGTTGCACAAGAAAATTAAGAAGAACATCGCAATTTTCGGATCATATAACTCAAGTATATAATAATATGATTTATTAAGAGATTATCGGACTATCTATTACGATGAAAGGTAATCGGAAACATAATTCAACTGTACCAATACACAGATACACCTCGATCAATTTAATATTTATTTTCACCTATAAAATTCACAAAAGGGTGGATTAGGTTTAGGTAAGTAGACCTACGCACCTATAAATCGTTGGATGATTTCAAATAAAAATGGCCACACTAAAAAAAAAATATTGGTAAAATCAATAAATTATTTTATAAATTTAATACAGATTTTGTGTATGTTTGTCCGAAGAAATTTTTCATTTCATAGTTTAGAATTGCATTTGTTAAAATATTGAGATTTTGTTATATATTGGTAAAATATATAAATTATTTCATTAAATTAATAAAGATTTTGTTAAATTGTTTATATATTTAAATTGTAAATTTTATAAAGTAGTTTGTTAATTTCTAATAAATCAACTGAATATAATAAAATAATTTCTCATCATGTCGTCATATTTTCAAGAAAACAATTGAGTTACACATTTCATTGAAAAGAGAAAAAATAAGTTATCAAATCAAAGAAGCCGATTTGCTAAATTTGACAAAATCAAATTGTTAAAAATATATAGATGAAAATTATTAACAAAAATTGAACAAATTTGATGAAAATTTAATAAAAATAATAAAAATTTCTTGGATTCAATAATAATAATAATAATAATGTCGACTTGGTAAAATTTACCAATATTTTTTTTGATGTGTGTAGGTAAATCAAAAATTATTATATTCGTCTATGTATAAACTATATGTGGTGTAGAGGTACATATTTTGATTCCGGATATTAGTAAAAAGAAAAAAAAAATATGGAAATCCATCATGGCTTATTGACCAATTTTCATTTTTTTTTATATATAATAACGTAATTTTTTAGAAAATCCCGCATCCCTTTGATATATATATATATGTATGTAGGTACCTAACCGAAGTTTTCCTTTCATATTACACATAAGCAATTTCTTTGTTGATGGGAAAATATTTTCGAATAAATGTAGTTGAAACTAAATGCACACAATCGAATATCGGAAGCGTATAAAAAGGTTATTTTATCCTTTCCGCAATCCATATATAATGTAATGTTATGTAAAATATATGTACATCATATAGTATAGAGAGTAAATAGGAAAAATCTTTATATTACTATTATATAGAAAAATATGTATTCCTCATATTTCGAGATGGTCTTTATTTAAAATATTATGTAAAAGTTGAAGATGAAACGTAGTGGGATATTGAGGTTTTCTTTTATAAAATAATTGTTTTATTATTGAATTTATTGCCTTCAGAGGTACTTTTATTTCCCTATGTACATGTATATATATTATGGCAATGTATGTCAGTATGTCAATAATTTCCCGGTGTCCTGATATCTTTTCCAACAGCTACAGATGCAAATGAAAAATTAATCAACATTTACGGCTAAGGCATGTATAATAACAAATCAGCTACTTTGTAGTCTGGAAAACTTGGAGCGTATTGATATGACCATCAAAAATAAGGAAGATACAAGGAAAACATAAGGAAAACATTAGAAAAACATAGGGAAGATACAAGGAAGAGACAAGTAACACGATGGGAAGATAGTAGAAAGATACTCGGAAGATACAAAGAAGACATAAAGAAGACACAAAGAAGACACAAAAAAGACACAAAGAAGACACAAAGAAGACAAAAAGAAGACAAAAAGAAGACAAAAAGAAGACAAAAAGAAGACAAAAAGAAGACACAAAGAAGACACAAAGAAGACACAAAGAAGATACAAATAAGACACAAAGAAGTCAAAAAGAAGGCACAAAGAAGTCAAAAAGAAGGCATAAAGAATGTACAAAAAAGACACATGGAAGAAACAAGGAAGACACAAGGAAGGCACAAGGAAGGCACAAGTAAAATACTAAAAAGATACTAGAAGACACAAGGAATGCACAAGGAAGGCACAAGGAAGACACAAGAAGAAACAAGGAACATACTAGGAACATATTTGGAAGTCACAAGGAAGACAAAACGAAGACACAAGAAAGGTACAAGGAAGAAAAAACGAAGGCACAAAGAAGACTCTAGGAAGACACTAGAAAGAGAGTAGGAAGGATGGTACGAGGAAGTAAAAACGAAGACAGAAGGAAGGCACAAAGAAGGCACAACGAAGCCACATGGAATACACAAGGATGACCCATCAAAGAAAACAAAAGGCACAAAGGCACAATAAAAACACCAGAAAGACACATGGAAAACACAGACACGACGCCGGGCATACATAAAGAATCCACAGAAATGGCTTATGGAAGACACACAAAAACGAAAATACAAGTCCAACAAAAACTTTCTTAGACAAATTCGAGTCATACTAGAGATAGAGACATGTATTTAATATGTAATGAATGGACAGAGTTTCAAGGCTTCCACATTTATGCTTATTTCGGATTGTTTCGTAGAGGAATGATTTAGGAATATTGGTGGAAGAAAAACAATTTCCATTTTTTATTGCCATTACAATACTAAACCTATTAATAGGGATTATTTTCAAAAATTAAATGTTCTGTTTTTTTTTTCCAAAACGACTGTTATGTACTTATAAATTGACATTAAATATTCAACATAAATGAAGGCTGGGGATAAATTTAAACAACATTTATATTATTAAGTATTCCTTAGGGAATTATTTTATATTTTATATTATGTATACAGTAAAAATTCCCTTTATACTTAATACAATAAAAATGATGCTTAAAATTCAGTCCAATAGTAAAAGAGACCCCCAACAACAAAAGCTTTCGTCAACAAAAATTGCTAATGCTTCTTGTAATATTAAAAAAGAAAATAACTGAAGAAAATTCCCGACCAATATAACTAAGTACAAAATCCCACCGCTGCCACAAAAAAAAAAAAAAAATAAGAAAAAAATAAGAAAAAATTTATTCAATTTTGTTTGCTATGGATATTGCCAATTTAAAAATTTTTCCCAAGAAAAACCACCCTCCGCCCCCCGTCTAATTTTCTTTACAATCTAATAATTTTTATGATAAATAATATTCAAATGGATAAAAATGGGCCCTAAACAGTATCGCCGCTTACTTAATTCAATCCAATGTAATGCTACTTTACTCTGTTTTCGCACATAATGCTTTTTATTGTTGTGTTTATTCGCAATGCCGCATTTCTTAAGATTACTGAAAATAATAAAAGATTCGATTTAAAAGTAATGTAGGTAATTTGATAAAAAAATGTAATTTCTAAATATATCCTTCTGTGTGGTAATTAAACGTGCTGGTCTTTTTATATCAATTTCAAACCACCGCATAATATCCCCTGCTCGCCTGTTCGATGTGCCACATTTATACTTACATTACATAAGTCTGCATCCGTTTTCTTAAGAAAATTATATTTTAAGTTCTGTATATATAAATACAGGCGAAGCGGCCCCGGCAAGAACAAGAATAATTTTTTACTCGTTATTTTGTGGATATTTTTAATTAGATTTTTTTTTTTTTTTTATTATGGTGCCACCATGAATTTTCGGGACTTTTCATATGTACTTTTTATTCAAGGAGAGATTATTTATAGAAATACCAGAAAATATATGAAGATCGAATACGCTTTATGTACACATGTATCGGTATATGAATGGAAGAAGAGAGAAAGAGATAGAAAATCAACCCTAAATTACGAAAAACACAAAAACCTCACCAAACCCCCTAATCTCAATGTAAGTCCGATAGGTTTTCCGGCTTGCTTATGCTTATCATAATAAAAAAAAAAAAAATAAGAAAGAAAAAGAAATCCTTTACCACTCAAAGAAAACTAAAGATTTTCTTTGTATTCCCGGGCATTTCAAAGATTGAACGCAATTTCGGAGTGCTGTTTTTTTTTCTTTTTTTTTTTTTCTTAGGAACAAAGAACCCATGGATAAATGATTCCTATTGATTTGGATTCCTTCTTTGTACATCATCCGCAGCCCTTATATTTATTTATAGCGTTACGTATGCGTGTGATGAACCACAAAAAAAGAAAAAAAAAAAAACAAAAAAAAAAAAGGAAAAGTACTCAAAGGTGTTAGAATGTTGACTGTAAAATGTGTGTAGAAAATACCATTAGATGATGCGTAATATTTTTGTGTACTTGTGTACAAACAATTTATAACCAGTGCGTAATATTACGTCATCTTAGACACACAAAAAAAAATGGGTATAAATGTCGGCTTAGAACCATCTCTACAGTTACAGTGTGTATTTTGATTACATATACATCTGAATTAGGGTGGTGAAATGAAAATATGACGACGTAATAATATCATTCAGTAGGAATTGCATAAAAATGCATAGGAAAGTTTGCAATATCTGTGAACTGTGATTCAAATAATAAAATCTCTGTTATTCTGTGTGTCCGAACCAGTTTAAAAGCATCTAGACTAGATACACTAAAAAAAAAATATTGGTAAAATCAATAAATTATTTTATAAATTTAATAAAAATGTTTGTGTATATTTGTCCGAAGAAATTTGTTAAAGTATTGAGATTCTGTTATAGGTAAAATATATAAATTATTTCATTAAATTAATGAAGATTTTGTTAAATTGTTTATATATTTAAATTGTAAATTTTTAATAAATCATCTGAATACGAGTATAATAAAATAATTTCTCATCATTCTCATCAAAAAAAAACAT
>JANSTT010024058.1:0-38565 GCA_026745375.1 Platyura marginata | reverse complement strand
TTATAAAAACGAAGACGTATATTATATAAAATAAAAATAATCAAACCATTTTTAGTGAGCAAAATTTAAGAATTAAATATATATATATATATATATATATATATATATATGCGGGATTACATTTTATTTCAAAGTTTGTTTGATGTTGAAACTCTTTGAACCATGGATATGAGCCAACATATTGCTTTTAAATTAAATAACGAACAACAAATTTCAAACTATGCACAATGTGTGTACATTGTACATACATGTAGTAGACGTAAAAGTGATCGGTTAAAAAAATTAATTAATTTTATTCAATAAATCCTCCGGTAATTGAATTGATTTTAAAATTAAATAAACATTTAAAATTAAATTTGAATAGGTGGTGAAACACGCGGTTTGGGATGTCCGTTTATTTATAACATAAATATTACCAACATACATATGTACATATTTTAGGTACTTAGCCAAAGGTATATATGTATGTATATAAACATAGTATGATAATGTACAGCGCCTCTGACATTATATGATGACCGTTAATTAATTACCATGGTTGCGTTTATTCAATAAATTGCTGAAATAATTACAAATTCCTATATTATCTACTTGCATACAAGAATAGTACAAAAATTCGAGTCGAGTGACGTATTACGTACAAGAAAAAACGAACTGGGAACCTGCGATCACTGTAATTTTGAGGAAAATATCAAAACATTTTTAAAAACATAATACAATCTCAAGTCGACCTAAGATAAAAATCGATTGTTGCTATAGTCTACTCTACTCATCTATGTGACAGTAGTAAGTAGGAATAGAAAATCGTTCTGATCCTATAGGAAACGAGTAGCGACACAATTTTAACAATAAATTTGATTCAATCTGTGAACTTCTTATGCGTATAGGTGGTCCCCTTTTTTATGGTAAATTTTGGACAAACTTGGGTCTTTTAAGGTACGTATACATATGGTTTAACATACGATTGTAGGTATCTGCAGTTCATAACTTTCCTGATATATATGTACAGTACATACTTACATATACGTGATATATTTACGTGATGATAATAACAATAAAATAAGACAGCGTAGAGTTTATTCTTATTACCAAAGCTAATGACTTCAAAAAAAAGTCTAGACTTTGTTTGGCCAACTTAAATGTTACGATACGATTACGAAGTTTTCTTATGTGTAATATATAGAGAAGGTACATATCTATGACATTCTATCTATGTAAGTATTTCGATTTTGTAAGCAACATTAATGGGAAAAACGTGTATTTGTTCACTACTTTAAATTTAATTATTAAACTAGGAGTACAAAAGCAAAATATTAGCCTTACTCTTATATAGTACATATGTATGTAATAGATTTCACGAAAAAGGTGAAACAATTATTCATAAAAACAGTAGAAATATATTATAAAATAACGTTAATCAAGCTAGGCATAGATAATAGGTATTTCACCCTATAAATAAATTAAAAAAAATAGAAAATATTTAAATATATTTTACACAATATATGTTTATTTCAAAGTGAAAACGAGCGAACATGCATGAATTATGTATGTGCTTTAAAAGCACAAAATACCTCTTCACTTTGAGCTCGTTTCCAGATGTTGAAGATTTTTCGGTTGGCTTTGGATGTATATTTGATAGATCCTGGCTAAAATAAGAAGTACAAAAAAAAAAAAAATTCATTAGTACTTATTTTGTACTTTTTTTTAAATAAAAAAAAATTTATAATAACGCACATTACTTACTACATCATAGTGCATTATAAATAGTGTTTATCGAAGAATTTATATGTAATGTAATTATTATTTAGCGAAATATTTTGAGGAGAAGTTTGCAAACTTAATAAAAATAAGCTATAAGTATAGGCTATAACATCTGATGCACTGTAATATTTGTATAGGTATAATGCTATAAAGTTGAGATTTATGTGCTTTTTAATTTGATAGTTTAAAATTGTGTTTGTTATTAAATTTTTTTTAAACATAAATTTTAAAGTAATCTATTTTTTTTTTATTTAAATTTTATTTGAAATGGCTATTACTAGTACTTTAGGGAAATTTATATTAATTTTTAATACGAAATTTAAAAAAATAGTGTTCTTGCTGTAGGTTAAATAGTAGGTAAACACTAATGAAATTATGTAATACAAATCTATACATAGAAATACAAAAACAATAAAACACAGAAAGTTTGGAAAATAACCAACTAGTAAAAAGCAATAATCAAGAAAAAAAAAATAATAAAATTTTTTTTTTGTTTAGTTCTCATATAGGAAATGCACTAAAAAACTTCAAGTGGATATTTCTAAAATTAACAATAAATATACAATTTGATTAAATATTTCTGGAAAGTTTTAAATATATAGTTAAGGTTAAAAACGATTATTTTTATATTTAATGCAAAATCACATATACAAAAATTTTCCAATGATCACAATATTCATCCGAAAAAATTCTCCTTTCTCGGATAAGTGTTTCTCAGTAAATAAAATGTGGTTAAGCATTTTCCGGTCGTATTTTGTAAATTCTTTTTGAGAGTGTAGATTTTATTGGAATTTATTTCGAAAATACTTTGTTATATTTTCTATAAATTTCTCCACATTTTTTTAAATATATTTTAATATAGTTTGTTAATACAACCAAGTTAAATTAACTAATTTTATTAGTTATTCAAAGTCATAAAAAATTGTGTAAAAATTATTTTGTCTATTTTAATCCTTACAGAAAACAAGCTAATATTCGCTAATTTCTGTTAATCGATTTAGAAGTTATGGCGAATTAAAAAGGCTGCTAACTAAAGCTAAAACAACTTCCATACTAAACCACCCCCTAGCCTTCCGCACCATTAAACCCTCTCCTCCTTACTCCCTTTTTCAATTTCATATAAGAATTGTGAGAAAATGGCTATTTTATAGAAATTTAGTATGGTGGGTCCTATAAGGGTTAACTGTGGATCAAAAATGGTAATCTCCTCTTATGCAACACAAAAACCAAATTTTTTTTTGTATATACAATTTTTTCTCAATTTAATCTAAGAATTGTGAGAAAATTGGCATTCTGTTGTAATTTAGTATGGATGATCCTATAAGGGTTAACAAATTGGTATAATCCGTTGTTTAGTCGCATTATTTTCAAAAAAATTTATGGTAGAGGATTGAATACGTTTTTGTTTATTCGAATAGTACGCCCACTGTACCTAGTTATAAAATTTAGATTAAGTTCTATTTTGACTTAACTGCTCCGTACGCTTGGAAAGAACTAGCCAACTTGAAGTGCTTTATTGAAAAAAAGAAAATTCAAAATTTGTTTGTAGAAAACTTATGCTAAAATCTACTCAAGTTTAGTTTGGCCAGTCCTTTTCAGGTACATAATTAAAAAATTGAATGCTCATTGGGGTGAATAAATTAGTTTTATTTAGTTTGGTCAGTTCTTCTGTACATAAAGGACATACATTATTTCGTAGTATGGAAAGGTGTGCAACTGAATAAAACGATGGGTAAAAACTATTTTTATTCCGAAAAATGTTTCTCATTGATTAGAAATGATTTGATATGAATTATAAAAAAACGATGTAGAAAATGTCTTAATCGTTTATTAGACGTCACGCCTCTCTGTTCACTGTTACTTAAATACCTGTACATAAGTAATTTACTAAAAATAGTACGAAAACTCAAATAAATATTTAAAAGAAACATCAAGAAGACGAAAATAATACTCAAAAATAAAAAAAAATCTACATATTTTCGGGAAAAACGTGAAAATTAAATTAAGATTTACCTTGATGTAAATGAACGATATCTTATTAAAAATCGAACTAACTCAAATGAGTAAGTTGGATTTTGATTTTCCAACATCATATATAGTCAAATGTCGAATTATCAATGATGGGAAACTTGAATTGTAGTCTGTTTTTGGAATAATTTAATTATTGAATTGTTCTATCACCTGACTACAAGCATACCGTTTTTAACGTTTCATGTTTCATTACCGCACGAAAACTAAATTGCTACTAAATTTCTATTTCAATTTATATTTTTCGTCTTAAAAAGAAAGTAAATTATGACATTTAGATATTGGGATACTATTTTATTTACGTAACAAATATTAAATTGCTTATCGCATCAATCGAAGGGTACATAAGGACAATGGAGTAAAATATCACCTACATCCATTGTATATAGCTTTAATTTATCTATTCCTTTATAACTTTATAGGTGATGCATTGACGTGCACAAGGGATGTTCTACTTGTTTACAGAATTATTGTAAAATGGGTTTTACCATATTAATTAATAAAAGTTGGCAACACTACTGCTCGGATCTTTTTTCGTTCTACTTTGTGACGAATACGATACATATGATAAGTTCAAATACACCCAATTCTATTTTTACATGGTAAATACGTTCCAAAAAAAACCGTGCAAAAAAAGACATCGATTATGATACACAAAAAAATCATCTATAATCCTTTATCCTTTCACTAGATGTGTTTATTCATGAAAATTAATTAAGGAACGCATTTGAAACTTAGCAAAGGGGGATAGTGAAAAAAAAAAAATTAGTACCACCATGTATCATGCCAAATACGAATTTCTCACTTTACGATATTATCGCTATGTGGAGCGCACAAATTTTTAAGTATGCGTCTACTTCTTTGAAAAGTAATTTTATAGTATATATAGCAGTAGATGTAATTGTACATTACATACGAATTATAATTTATTTTATATTTTCATTGAAATTGCGTACAAAAATAAAACAATTAAGTCCATGATGTCCATTTCATCATTAATAGTGAGTTATTTTATGGAAATAATATTTTTATTGTTCTTTGTTTTGTAATTTAATTAATGATCCTATTTTCCGACAAATCGATTTCTCTTCTTCTTTTTTTTTTTTTTTGTTTGTTGGAAAGTTTATTTAGCAATATATATATGTATATGTATTCCAAAAATAGTTCTATAATAATAGTAAAACATTTTCCTTCATCTTCATCCATTATGTGCGTTATTTAAGCAATTTAAACTTAATGAAATATTAATGATTAATAATGGCGTAAAATTAAAATTTGTGTATGTATATGGGGAACATTGTATTATTTTAGTATTATAGTAAAGCTATTTTAATAGTAAAGGTTTACCTTGTATTTACTGAGGAAACGTTTATTTGTTTTCTGTTAATTGTTTGTCTTTACTTTTCCTAAAAATGTTTACGCAGAGTACATGTTCAAAGTATGAATAAGGTGAGGCGTCGTTATATAGAATTTGTTTTGTTTTTTTTTTTGTCGAAATTCGAACGAGACGTAAAGATTTTACAAAGAAAGTTCGTGTTTTCTTGTACACGTTTTGAAAAAACAATAAGCAATGATCTCCTAGTATACAGACGGTAACAACCTGATAAATTTTTAAAAATAAAAATTAAAGGGGGGATAAGGAGAAGACGAATTTCATTCTCAATAGCAATAGGAAGAAGAAACTTATTCCTCTACCTCTATCATTTACTAACACCAATCTAAAGTTTTAACTAAATTTGTAATTTTGTTTTTATGAGCAGAAAAGGACGAATTTCGAAAAAAATCTATTATTGTATTTAGAATCAGCAGGAAGATTTCATTATTTGCCCAAGGTGCCGAGAGGGACCTTCCGTCCTTAAATCCTCTAGGTAATGGAGTGGCTCCAGGAAGTTAGAAGTAAATCTAAATACAGGCCGAGATGCACCGATTACTTCTAATACAATCAATCAATTAAGTTGTAAAAAATTTTTAAAATGACTCCTATTCAAAATGTTTTTTAAATAAAATATTCTAATATTGCCGTAATGCAACTAAAGTGTCTGTGCACTGGTGGTTAATTGAAACTTAAACAAATAATGACAATGGTTAAATAGTTCATTTTACATAGCTACCAGCTGTGGAAGTAAAATGGCTATAAAGTAAAATTTTTAGAACAGTAGACCCTTCAATGTCCATTTATATATGGACACACTCATGTATGATGGACGAGTCAAATAGGCTGTTCTAGTTTCAGTAATTGAAAATTTTGTAAACATTATTGTTGCGTGTAAAAATTGAATTTCGAATTATTTTCATTTCTATTCTTTTGATGCACAAATATAGAAACGAACTTGCAAAGAAGTTCAAATAGAAAAAACTCAATTGTATAATACTATAATGTGTAAATCTGAATCTATATACTACATATGTTATGTATGTACATTGTACATATGTATGGACGGTGTGGTTATATGCTATTAATTTAGTTGTACGATATTTTGTATAATATTGTAATATTGTAATATTAATAACTCTAAAGGGAGCTTTTATTATCATAGGAATTTACACAGTTTTTACATACATACTCGTACATATAAAATAAATAGTCCCTTTTATAATTTTATATGCCCATCCATATGTATACCTGCTACTACTATACAATTTTCTATATATTATACAACCTTTTTTACATAAACATTTTCACGCACTTGGCCTTTTAACATACCAATATATGTGTATGCACGATGTACATATACATATCCTTATATTACATATTTTTATGTGCGTACATAAGCATACATATTGTACAATAAATTCCTTTGATGTGAATGCCTTTTCAAAATTAAGAACATTGGAAGGACCTTGTGTACCAGTTAATTAAGGACAAATATTGTCATTCAATTAGGTATGTAAATTTATCTTAACAAGATTATTAAAAAAAAAAAAAAAACAAAAAAACAAAAACATGTTTTCTCTCTACAAACCAGTGGCGGCTCTTAAGAATTAATCATCCAATCATTATTTAATTAAAAATTAGATTTTAAAACTTCGTATTTTTATAATACAACATTTTTTACCAAATAAAATTTCTGAAAAAAGGTTAACCCATTAAGGCCTATAAATTTTAAACATAAAATTGATCATTAATTTTCAGGAACCGCCACTGCTATACATTGTCAAAATATATTTAGTCTATTATTTAGAAAGAAAGTATCGATTATAGATAGAAACCAACTGGATTCATATAATGTAGGTAGGTATATATTAAATAGTTGAAACTTTTCAATTTTGCTCTGAATCCAATATGACAACATAATAAAATTAGAAAAATATTATTATGCTCAAAGACTCAAACAACAGCTAAACGAAACATAAAAAGAAATATTTTATTACAAAATGAGAGTATATAGATTATTATATCTTTACCATAAATTTAAATATAAAAGTTTATTTTTAATCAACCCCAATAAACGTTTCAGTGTAGATATTTTGGTTTTTGTATATTGTACCTACTTACTATAAGAAAACATTATTGATACTAAATTTTTTCCTAAAATCCTTTTTTATATATAGATGGCTTTAAGAGTCTTTAAAACTTATCCTTCTCTATGTATTTCGATAAAAATCATTTCGAAAATATTGCCAACTGCAATGTACAATGTATAGATAGACGTATAACATAAAGATAAAGTATAAAAACCCGAGTAGAATAATGAAAACGTTTTAACGTTCCCGATAAAAGTTTGAAGCACCTAATTTATATGTCATAAACACTTTTTTTTATAGGAATAGGGAAACGAATAATTAAATATTATGTATATTTGAGAGAGGATGTATATAGAAAATAAATATTCATACAAGTGTAACGTATTTTTTAATCATAATAATATTAGAACGAATATTTTTTAAGATTAAGAGATGATCGTCTTGAGAAATGGCCATTTTTCTCTTATTTATTATTTATGAGGCCGGGTGGTTGGATTGCAGTTAAAAACAGTCTAAATCGTTGCAATTATCTCAAGAATGGCAATGATTAAAAAAGAGTAGCGGTGAAATAGCGAGCATTTGTAAGGTTTCCAGAAAAGAAAACACATCAACTCCCGCAGTTATTACAAACAAAAAGAGATTGACATGACAATTGAGATAAAATGTTAAACAGAAGTACAGTAAAATCGTCGATTAGCTATGGACCCAAAAAAAAAGTAGTCTATGCTGGGTGCAATAAGCACCACCACCTTAACGTATAGTATCGTTCAAAAACATAGTATAATATGGTATTTGTCCTAATATTCGTTTATTGTATCTCCATTTTATTGCCAATTCCTAAATTGTTCTTTTGTTGAACGTACCCGAATTTTTAATTGTGTATTATTTTAAGTGATTTAATTAGAGCGTCATTTAGAGAGTATTATTGTGTTTTGCAATTCAAAATTAGTTGAAATCGAATAAAAGAAACGAAGAAAAAAAACACAGCCTCATGAACACAACATATTTATTTAATGAGACGCCTTTGTACAAATAAAAAATCCAATAAAAAATCCGGCCCTTAGTTATGCCATAAATAATACGGCCCCCCGTATTGCTATATATATTATATTTCATATCAATATAATATACGTCAGGTAAAAGTATTGACATGGAATTTGACCCAATAATCGTGAGAGCTAAAAAATATATTATTTTGGCAATTTCTACGCCGTAGTTGCTTGCATAAGTAAAATGAACCGTGAAACTAAAATTCACTTTTTTGCATACCTTTATATAGAAGAAAGTAATTAGTATACAAAGACATAACTTCAAGTTTATAAATATGCAATAGCTAATATAAGGAAATTTGCAATATGTCATTTACTCTTCCTAATAACTAATAAAATTGGTTTACATATATGTAAATTAACAAAAAAAAAGTTAGCAACAAAAAAATTTACGGACCCGACAACTAAATATTGTTTATTTTTTTGCTCCATAGATATAACAAATTATTTGCAATCAAAATTGATTTATATTGACATCAGGATAATATTTACATCAAAATCATATAGAGAAATGTGATGAAATTAATAATTTCCTAATATTAAATATATAAATATATGTTCCGTATCTAAATGTTATGTAATTTTTAACTAAAGAATTTTTTTTTAATGAAGATGGGATCACAATAGATTAGGTGAACGTTCGTATGTTATGCAAAAAATACGAAAAAATCCTTATCTAAATCAAGAGACCAGATAAAATAATTTTTTTTCAAAATCCCCGTTAAGAAAACTTATTTAGTGGCAATTTAAAGTTTTCTGCATTCAAAAGTGTTTTTTTTTTTGAAGAACTCAATCGTATCTTGTTTGCCTCAAGGATGATCAAAATAGCGTTTTAAGATATTTCAACCCTGTAGGCCAATTCCGGTTCGATGAGATAATTTGCTCACTATGGATTTAGATAATTTATCTCACACAGCACACAGTCAAACTACTCGTGAAATAAATTTCTCATTATCTCATAATTAGACACCTAAAAATCTCATCTCACTTTATTCATAACAAATGAGAATAACTTTTTCACATTTTGTACTAGTGAGATGAAATTATTAAGTGTCAAATTATGAGATAATGAGAAACTTATTTCACGAGTAGTTGATCGCATTCCATAGAGTGAAAATTATCTCATCGAACCGGAATTGGTCTAAGGGTAATTTTGATCTCAAACTTGACGAAGCTGATACTATAGCTACGAGATGCTTTTATTCTACCAGTGTTTTCTCTCCCTTTCGTTTTTCAGTATGTATGTTTTTTCAAACAGCATCCGATCGTTTTCTTGTCTCAATAGAAACAACAACAAAAAATTCATGGTTTACATACCCAAAATTAACAAATTTATCCCTACTATGTATTTATAATTAAAAATGTATGCGAAAAAAATTCCACAATCTTTGGAAAATTCGACTTTGATATACTTACAGTTGATAAACCAAATTGTATTTTTCTCTTGGAAAAGTATTTGCTACAAAATAATCTTAATTTCCGGGACTTTATATATTAATGACGGTTCGTATTTTATTACCAAATATTTATAGGTAATATTTATAATCCATATTACCGACCAAATGGCTCAGTGGATTGAGTGGTTGCCTTTGGAGCAGGGTTGGTGGTTAAGTCCGATTTGGGTAAAACATAATAATAAAATTGTTTTTCTCTGGTACATATGTTGATTTAAATCTGAGTCCGTGTGGTTGGATTGCACTTAAAAACAGTCTAATTTATGGCATTATCAGAAATATTACAATGCTAAAAAAAAATGGCTGTGAAATAGCGAGCATTTGTAAGGTTTCCGTAAAAAGAACGTCATTAAGTGCTGCATTTTTTTCACAAAAAAAAGGGATCGTCATATCAATTGAGATAAATGTAACTGCAGTATTATACAATTAAATATGGCCTCCGTGTATGGCAATTCATAAAAAATAAAATTACATTCAAAACAATGTTTTTAATGAAAAAAAAATGTAGTACAATATCAACGCCTAATTTGAGCACAATTTATATAATGTCAAAATAAGTTATCTTTCAATTTACATCGAATTCATCTACATCAGATGGTTTAAAAATTTGGTTAAAAATCATTTTATTTTTCTGTGTGTATAGTAGAAACGATTAGGACTACGCGAAAAAAAACTTTTATTTAATAGTCTTAAATTGTCTTTTAAGTACGATAATTTTCGAAAATTATTTCTCAATGGAAAATGGCGATAAAATTTTTCATTGGAAAAATGATGAAAGCTTTCAAATTTGTTATATTTATATTGCGGTAGTGTGTATGCTATGTAGCTACATACATATATATATATATATATAACTGTAATTTTCGTTGAATAGATAAACATTTTTAAGGTCAATTTAGAATGCACTGATATATTGGCGTTTATATGTTTTGTAATTTTTTCCACTAGGCATTTTATATAAAATTTTCATATTTAAGAAATTTACTCACATGCTCAAAATTTGACTACAGTTAAAAAAAAAATGTTTTGTTTCCCAGAGCAACAAAGTTTATGAAATTATAATGCATTCTTTTGATAATCAATTTAACTTGAATTTGAGCAATTCTATTTGTCCTAATACATATTTAATGTCCTATTTCTAAGAAAATTTGGGATAAATCCAAAAGCTCCAACTTAAGCTGATGGAAGATAATTCGATGACGGTGACATAGGTAAATCAGAGAGAAACGATTCTTATAGTTGATTTATGTAGGTCAAATTTGACATTTACACCCGATAAGGCATATTTTTGTTAAAGTGCGTTATTTACAAATATTTTTTTGATACAAAAATTTCATAACGAAACGATAGAAATTGAAAGAAAACTGATACAGGATATCTAAAAAAATTTTGATTTTATTTTCCAACTCTTGTTGACACTTATATCATCAGGTCAACAAGGTCAGGGTGGTAGTTCTAAAAACAAATAAAAAAATTGTTTTTCTTAAACTGAAAAACTAATTATGTTTAAAATATTATTTTTCATTCATGGATTGTGTCTAAAATCATGAACCAACAATGTGGATTTGCGACAGACGATATTCCCTTTTCCCGAAATACCTACTAACGGTGTATAGATTTTGTTAAACATCATGTAAACGTCCAATTCTACATCACTGGCTAAACTGTACCACTGGGTCAGTCCTTTCCTGTACAAAATACTGCAAGAAAACTTTTGGAAGGACCGATCTGGATATTTTATTTCATTTTACAAGCGTTGCTTCATTATTACATTTTGGGAAAGATTTTTTTTTAACTTCACTAAAATTGTATGGTTTTGTCAGGTTTTTTAAAAATAAATTTCCATTAAATTACGCTGCCATACAATAATTTTTTATATCATACTGAATCTATCTGAACCGAATCTCAACTAAAGCTCTGTAATCCAAGCGCCGCTTTATAACAGGCACCAAATACAAAAGGTACCTACCTATAATAAAATGTTAAATTTAATAACAAAAAAATTGTAAATCTTGTAATTTACTACTATACTGAAGATTATATGTACGCACACATAATCTTTATTTGTATATACTATAAAGTATTAACCAGAAATGATTGTGTTGAGTAGAAGCAAATCTTTGATTGCCATCATATAATCAGAAATATTTATTAACAATGCAAATGTGGTATTTAATGCACTACAAAATATTTTAATTAATGCAAATTGGTTGAAAGATGCTAAAAATGAATTTGACTTAAAAATTTATAAGGTGATAAACAAACTAATAAACATTTGAACTTGGCTACTCATAATAACGTTGTGTGGACCACATATGTATAATAATATATTAAAGAAGTTGTCCGAGAAGTTGTCCCTATAAGTATCTCCATAACGGTGTGTGTATGATATAAAAAAAGTATATCACGACCTTCATCATGATTATCAAACTGATGTAACTGATTTTTTTTTTCTTTTTCTTCTGCTTCTCGAATTGCCTAACAATGTAAATTTTATGATCTACTTTTGTTGTCATTGAAACTGAAATTTGACTATTTGTGACCGTTAAAAAATGAAAGAGATTTAGTATAAACAATTTACTCTGATAGGGTCTATACTTTTAGTCTATTTTAGTCATCTCATTTGAATGACTGTGTGATCTTCAAATAAATAGTCTAGATTTTCCTTGTTATTTAAAAAATATTTCCATTTTTTTAAAGAAAAAAAAAAAAAAATTCCATCAATATTAAACTGAAATCAACAAATCATCATAATAAACTCACTTTTATTTTTGAATTTTTATTAAAAGTCGTCTTTGATGATTTGATAATCAAATATTATAATATCATCATCGCAGAGAGACGCTTACGACACTTTGCACAAATAATTTTTTTTTTAAATAAATTAATATACAAAATTAATATGTATGTTAATGAAATATGTAATTAAATTATTAGGTATATAAATATTTATTATTATTAAATTCCGCCAACAGAGGCAGTCGTCAATGGCGAAAATTCGATCCAAATTAATTTATGAATTACTGAATAACGCCTGCAATGTCACTTTTCATAGTACCTATTTTTTATCTACTTACTGACATATAAGTCCGATGAAAGTTTGAACCTGGGATTGTTTTTTTAAGCAATATTTTATCAAATTTACATAAACTGTGTTTGGCGTTTAGATAGGAATTTAAATGAAATCAAATGCGAGTGGTAAAGTTTAGTTCCAGTATAAGTGAATGGTTCGATAAAAAAGTAAGGCCTATTGGGTAAGTTGAAATGAGCAAAGAAGATCAATTCAATATAAATAAGGTGCAAAATGTTTGTTTTATCATTCGTGAGCTTTCTTAGCTCAAGCAAAGATAGGGATATATTCATTTTAAGGATTATAACATTTCGGAACATGGTAAGTAATTGTGTAATATTATCGGATAAATTAAGTTAATTGATGAGAAATTTTTACATTCTCTAGAAGTTGTTCCTTACATTGTGTGCAGTGTTTATTGCTGTAAACGCTGATGTGTCACATTTATTATCACAAAATAGTGGCCGAAATGGATACGAATATTTTCCACCCAGTAATGGTGGTGGTATTTTAAGCAACGAAATTAAATACCATTCAAGTCAGCAATCCCAAAGTCAGAACAGACAATATTTACCGCCTTCAGAATCAAGGCCTCAGCAACCTCAAGCACAACCACAACAACATCCGCAGCAACAGCAATCAGCTCCACCACCACCACCACCGCCATCACCGCAATGTCCTAGTGGAGGTACATGGCCAAACTGTTTTGAATTACAGCCGGAACAACCATACCATCAATCTCATCCAGGATCAGCACCTCAACAACGGCCACCGTCACCACCCCCACCTCCACCACCACCACCACGACAACCTCCACCACCACCGCCTCCACCACCACCACCACGACAACCTCCACCACCACCACCGCCACCGCCACCACCTCCGCCACCGCCACCACCTCCACCGCAACAACAACCGCAATGTTCCAATGGAGGCTCTTGGCCAAATTGCTATTCGCCACAAGCACCACCGCCACCACAGCAAATACAAAGACCACAACAAAATTCTGGTTCAAACCAACAAAAGTCATATTTGCCTCCACCAAGTCAACCTCAACAACAATGTCCAAATGGAGGATTATGGCCTAACTGTGCAAGCCCACCACCACCTCCTCCACCACCACCTCCTCCTCCTCCTCCTCCACCACCTCCTCCTCCACCTCCACCACGACCACCACCACCACCACAGCATCATCAGTCTCAACAACACCAACAACCTCAACAACATCAGCAACCACAACAACATCAGCAACCTCAACAACATCATCAACCTCAACAACATCAGCAACCTCAACAACATCAGCAACCTCAGCAACATCAGCAACCTCAACAACCTCAACAACCTCCACAAAATCAATATATACCTCAATCACCACCACAACAACCTCAATTGCCACAAGTCCAACCACAATGTCCAAATGGAGGGGTGTGGCCAAACTGTATTACTCCGCAAAGAGTAGCTCCACCACCACCTCCACCACCGCCTCCTCCGCCACCACCTCCACCACCACCTCCTCCGCCACCACCTCCACCACCCCCTCCACCACCACAGCATCACCAACCTCCACAGCTCCCACAATATCAACCTCCTCAACAACAACCACAGCAACCTCAATATCAACCACCTCAACAACAACCTCAATATCAACCCCCTCAACAACCCCAATATCAAACCCCCCAACAACCTCAATACCAACCTCCTCAACAACCTCAATATCAACCTCCTCAACAACCTCAATATCAACCCCCTCAACAACAACCTCAACCACAATGTCCTAATGGAGGAGTATGGCCAAATTGTGCAACTCCCCAACAACAACCTCAAAGACAACAACCTCAATATCAACCTCCTCAGCCACAACCTCAGCAACAACCACAACCACAACCTCAATCACAACCACAACAACAACCTCAACCACAACCTCAACCACAACCTCAACCACAACCTCAACCACAACCTCAACCTCAACCACAACCACAACCACAACAACAACAACAATCTCAACCACAACCTCCAAGACCTATTGCTCCTTCTCACACATTTACAGAAGAAAGCGGATACAACTATAGAGTGCCAAACTCAAATTTTTAATAAACAAATGTTTTAGTTTTATGTAATTATCTTATTATTAGTGTTATTATTATAGAGACGTTTAAATTTTTTTGTTGATATTGTATATGATTAAACGAATATTGTAGTTAATTATGTTTTTTAATTTATTTCTTTTAAAAATGTAGAGATCGATTCCGTTTTAACATTGTTCATCCGTTATCTTAATTAATTTAGTTACAATTTATCATTTGTACATATTTCCTCTAATAATAGATATTGTCACATACATACCTATACGGTTGTATTAATATGATTTGATATATACATAATATTAGTTAATAACGAACTTATCAAAGTGTCAAGACCAAACCATCCTTTAACAAACTTTGCCGAACATAATTTTGTTAACATCTGGAAAAAATTGACAAACTTTTATTGACAACGAAAAGAAAGAAAGAGAAAAACAAGTTTACTGAACTTTGCAAATAAAACTTTCTTTCAAACAAATTAATAGATAAATTATTGGCAATTCTACGAATAGAGACAAATTACATAATTAAATGATGATAGGAAATTATTAATCGAATGTTCAGTTATGTGTGTATGTAGGTGTATGTAATTAGGTATCTCTCCAGCATAAATTTACCAAAAATCAATAATTTTTTGTATCATACGTCATTTTTTTAATGATTATGTCACAAATTATATCGTATCTTTGTAATTTCACCTTTTTCCAAATTACATTGGTACTAATAACAAAACTAGCGAGGCAAACTTTTTAGAGATGTGCAAGAACGTATTAAGTTTGTAAACAAAAAAAAAAAAAACTAAACTCGTTGGTGTTTATATTTGAGGAGTTTTTTGTTTAAATCTGTGAATACCACGCAAAAAAAAATGTTATTTTATTTACCTATATCTGAGATTCAGAAACTAAAGAGGATACCTGAAAATAATTAAGATAATGAAGATAAACATACAACCAGTAATCTCAATAATACCAATAAAAATGTAAACAAAAATTCAAACAAAGAGAATTCCAACAACAAATAACACTACTGATGAACAGTGGCCAATAAGATCATCATTATCGACCAAAACACCTTATTGTCAATAACTGCAATAGTGACATTAATATCTTTAACTGGATCCAATATGTCAAAGAGAAATTAGTATGCCATTTTTAATAATTTTACGATTATTGTACAAATGGTTTTATATTTTGGCATCTCTAAAACGTGGCGCCCGAGAAAGTTCGCCATTTGTTCTATAAGAGAGCCGTCCCTCGGTATGATCAAGAATGGCATAAGTTTAGTTATGTTCACAAATGTTCTACTATTTACATATCGATGGCTATTTGATAAAGGTTCTTATATAATTTTTTTCAAAAATGGTTTTTTTTTATGAAATCTGATAATTTTGGATATTTTACACTATCTGGCAACACTATTTTACTAAATTTCACCAAAAAATATGGTTTTTCTCTGCTTTTTAATCATTCTCTTCTCTCTCCCGAAAAATTTGAAAAATTAGGGTTAGGGACTTTTTCGATAATAACTAGGTAGAACTAGATATAGGTAGATACTATATTTCTTTCTTCTATTTTTTATTAGTATTTACGGTATACTGTAACTTAAAATTACATACTTCTTTTTCCGCACATGTACCTACTAAGTACATACATATGTACTTGTATATGTAAAAATAAATTTCCTTCATCAAACGTAGGTATTTTTAAGGTATTTTATTACTTTAAAGTAAAATAATACTTTGGGATAACATTTACTAAAGTCATTTAACATTTTTAAGGTGGCATTACATAGAATTTGAATTTGAAATGCCAGCGGTGTAAGTGAGATATTTGTACGAAAAACGATATTTGGTATTGCTTCATGCAGACATTGTTTAAATTGTATTTATGATTTTTAATAAATAAAAATCTTTTCTTTTTTTTTATACATAACTATATCATTTACAGCAATATCATATGTGCCCTTTCCGAGCGATATGAGAGTGCTAATAATTTTGTTTATATGATTTATATTGGATTAATATCAAGCCAAACTACAATAAAAACTAGTGCAAATAAATTGTGAATAGAGGAGGGGGTAACATCGATAGAATTAAACATCCACAAAATAGTAATACAAAAAAAAATGGTTAATAATATTATAAATAGATATAGGTTCATACACAGGTTAGATGTATTGTATATGTATAGATATATAGAAGTTCAAAATGCAATTAAGAAAAATAGAAGAAACACACACTTCACATACATTGTTTATATATATAATACTTAACTATTTGGTGCATATTTTGTGATTCAAAAACAGTGGACGAAAAATTATCAATCACAAAATATGAACTAAGTAATTTTTTAAACTTAAACAAATCTATAGCTATCGTATAGTATAAACGTCAGAGACCTGGCCCATATTGGTGTTCTCAGTCGACGTCTCTGTATTGTACTTGAATCTGGTGGTCCTGTTGGACCACTATGTGTTTGTGGTGGCGTTGTTATACCTTTTCTAGGCACTCCTGGTTTATTGCAGTTGACACGATTCCGATCGCCTTCTTGACTTTTGTTTTTTTGGTTAAGAATTGATTAAAAATAAGAAGAAAAAAAATAAATTCTCATCATTATTTACATGTTTTATAAGTACATTTTTGTATGATAATATTAATTATCAAGGGCAGATTCATATTTTTTATCACTTATTTTTTTTTTTTTTTTTTTTTTCATAATTAAACTCCATAACTCTGCAGTTTGCGAGTATCGTAATTATTTTAATTAATGTAGAATTTTTATTCACATGCAATTGAAAAGTTTTAAATTAAATTGAAAACAACAAAAATTTAATCGCCTTAAACGAGATTTATGTGTATAATAAATTATTTTTACAAATTACGCTTCGTAAGCCAGCACCGATTTTTGTTAGTTATAATAACAATAACTGGGTGTCTTGATATCGTCATGCCCTTTTCTATCGTATAAATTTTTTTTTTTTTTATAAGCTGATAACTATTGATTATTTTTAATAAAATGAAATTATTCATCTCGCATTGGATTTAATAAAAAGACGCCATTTTCATAAATTTGTTAAAATAATAATTACTTTTGTTAAATTTGTTTGATATTCATAGGTTCCTTCATAGATACTTTATGTATATTAAATAACGAAATTAATAATTTTTTTTTAAAAATCTACCATTTTGACATTTTTGAAATTTAAATCGGTTAAAAAATAAGGAACCAAACACAATAAAATGGTTGAAAATCAAAGTTGGCAATCACTGTCGTGAAGTTTGTCGAAAACAGAGTTAGAGCCCTTATTTTGTTTAACAAGATGACTTCTATAATGTTTTTTTTTTTGTTTGTTGGTAAATTTAATACATTTCAAATTGACACTATCACTGATGTGTATAAATAACTTGGTGTCCTTATTGTTTGCGGGAGAAAAAAAAAAATCTATAAAATCCCTCACCCTTCATAAAAAATATTTTCAATATCTCATTCTTGATGACATCAAAGAATGTGAAATGGCCAAATAGTGTTTTATTTTTCAGTCGCGTAAATAAAATGCGAAAATTGTGGTTCAAAAGAATTCAATTATTTTCATGTTATAATTCCGAATCGTTTTTCTTTATATATACAAAACTATACATAGGCATACATATAATATTATATATATGTATGTATATAAACAAAAAATAATGGAGTTTGTAAATAATAAAACGGTGAATTCAATTTTAGTGTAGTGTATATATAGTTTGTATCCTCCAGTTCTACTATATATAAAGGGTGTTCCCTTTAAATAGCTCACGTACAAATTGAATATAATGCTATAAAATAGAAAATCAACGAACAATAAAGTTTTCATAAATAATTAAAGTTGTCACAATCGATATTAAAATGTACCTAACGATAAATTATTGATTGAATTAATATGAGGAAAATTAATGGTTGCACGATTCTTCTACAGTCATTTTATATATTCGGGTTGTTATAATAATGATATCAAAATATTCGATATCATAAAATATGTCCATAAGTATTAGTAAATGGTCTATTCTTGTTTTTAAGTAATTTAAACAATATTAAATTCGAAATTGAAGATACTCTTCAAATGTCTGAAACAATCATTTGTTTAAAGCTTACGCTGTTGCCAATCCATTAAATAAAAAATTCTATGCGCAAAAAAAAAAAGATATTGAACGTAAATTGTGAAAATTTGCCGGAATCCTTTAAAAAAAGTTTTAGAAATTTACAAAAATGCAGAATATGATTAACGATTAAATTTTTGATGTTGTTATCAATTTAAGATGAAGATTAATTTTGGTTATTGTTAAAAATTCTATCTTTTTATGCTTTAAAAACATTAAAAATACTTACTTTGTCTCATCTATAAATACTGCCTCGAGAACACGAGCAGCATAATGTAAATTTTTCTGTAAAATTTCTGCAGAAATTTCGCCATTTTGTAATTGCCGCAAAAGACATCGTAATCTACATAAATATCAATTTAATTAATTAGTAAATAGAATAAATAAAATAAATTCTATGTATTACCTTAATGCGGCTTTATCACATGCATCTGGTGTATCGACGGCAGGTAAATTTTCCGTGGCCAAATCAACATTTTCCGATACGCTAGACACGTTATCTAACGTTACCGTATGCATTGAAGTCGCCTGCATATTGTCAAAATCGTCCGTATAACTAAAATTTTCACTTAATTTTTCAGTTTCAAACTGAAATACTTGGTCCGATAAGTTATGTTCTTGCTGCTGTACTAAATTCTCTTTTCGACTGTTCGACCGGCGAACAATTGTCAGAGATCCTTGTTCTGAAAAAAAAAATAGAAAAAAAAATTATATGAGTAGGTAATTTAATAATGTTTCTTCTCTTCTCCCTATTAATTCCTCCCTTTTTGAAATAATGTCAGTGGCTGATAAGAGAAACGATTGGACGTAAAAAATTCATTCAAATATTTCATTTGCTATAGTTTGTTTATTCCCTTTAATTTGTTTATTTCCTTATTTAAAAGTTACCTACATTAAGCTAATCGTTAATTTAAAATTCTTTTATCTGATATTTACTTTATTTTGAAAGCCAGCATGTAAACCAATTTAAAAATAAAAACATCTTATATTACATTTTCAGCATTAATAGAGTCTTCATAATGTTCGTCACTTCCCATATAATCACTTCATGTCAAAATTCTTGACAGCTGTTCATCTTCCACTCCATCAAAAGTAAATAAAGCTTTTTGGTTTGGTTGAAATCTTATGATGAAGTCAAGGTAGGTATATATCAAAAGTGGTATTGTATCAATTTTAGAATGTCTTACGACGTTACAAAATACTTGAGTATATCATACATTAAGGTATACCTAGGTAGATATTTAATTTGTTTACATCATATCCATATATGTAACTAAATGTATAATACATTTACGTCATAATCACAATACATATATACCGTACCTAATATGTATTATGTACTTATATGTAGAAAATAGATGATACTTCTTATTTATTCTAATTGCCTAATTTCTTAAACAATGTCACAACAAAGTGTTTCATTTCGGTAGAATAGTACAAAAAAAAAAAATTATTCACAATCCTTTTCCCCTAAGTTGTGACCTCAAATATTAATTTCCTACTTAATTATACATTCATTCTCATTGATATTTTATGCTAGAAGGGATTCTGATGAACTATATGGATGGCGGCTTCTTTACTCTATTATATGTAGATATAGTAGACTACCGAGTATGCCATTTTCATTCCTCCTTAATATGCTAAAACTCAAATGTTCTATATATTACAGTAAATATGATTTAATGAAGTGTACACTGTTTGAAACACTTACTTTTATAACGGATCATTACATGAGTATAATTTGTATTTAATTTATTCATGGTAAAAGATACTAATTACATTTTCTTTAGAAATTTCATGGTGCATTAAGAATTACGGTACTATGACATGTATTTAATTACGTTTTCAAAATGTTAAGGAAAATATCTTCGGATGGAAATAATTTAATCAGTTTTATTTGTATTAAAGTTTCAAATATAATTTAGATATTGGGTGCGTTCATTACATGAGATTATGATATTAACTATTAACGTAATCATAATGGATGTGATATTTTGTAAAAACGGTAGATATCAATATATATGTACAGAGGCGTCCCTCGTATAACGCGGAGGTTAGGTTTCAAAAAAATGCCGCGTTATATAAATCGCGTTATACGAGACAAGGAAAAAGAACCCATAAAAAAAATTACGTTCTAAATCAAATTTAAAAATGTTTTTTTTTCAATTACAGGTAATCCCCGAAGAACACGATTAATTGATTCAGTATTCTTTGAAACCGTGTTTTTTGAATTCATATTGGTAAACAATTCTAAGAAATCTTGTATTACATAATTCAAATTAAGATGAAATTTCAAAGAAATATCGCAACGAAATTTGAACTACATACTTACATTAACATTTGTAAGTAATGTGTATTTATTACAATTAAAATGGAATGGAATTGAGAATTTATAGACGTGATTTTTCAAATTTCGTGATAAAAGTTATAATTCCCTTATAATTCTGAACAATTTTCCCGTTGATCAATACTCTCTATTTTATCAAACAAATGACATATTTGGAAATAATTTTATATCAAAAAAAATATGTATTTTATTCTTTTTCAAAAGAATTACTCTAAAATCATGTAGTTTGAAATCTTGTAATTCGGGGGAAGGTATCCGTATGTCTGCAATTTCATAACCGCTCTATAGCGAAATCGCGTTATACAAGTACAGAGATATACGAGGGACGCCTGTAACAAGGTTTGCCAGAATATCTCCGTTAAAAAGAGCATGTCCTATTTTTCCCACGAATCTATTTTCTATATCTTTTTTTTTTTTTGGTTTTTTGTTCCCTTTTCAAACATCAAACATTTATAAATTTATTGTTATTGTTATAATTTTTACATCAAACCAAAACTACCACTATTGTACATCCATTTGAAAATATTTTAGAAAAATATACACTGTCTGTGTCATATTTTTGAAGAAATCTCTGATTGATCCTAGCCTTCCTCAAGGTGTGTCAATTTTCAAAATCGATATTTCGGTATTCCATTCCTTACGTACAAGCATATAATAATTGATAGTGTTAATACTTCATTTATTAACCAACAATAAAGAATATTATTAAAATAGAAAAAAAAGTTATGCCGAAATGTTTCTGTAATAATGTTAGGGAACTATATGCGTAGGCAATAGTAATTAAATAAATGGTTCACTAATGACAGATTTATTCGTATATTGTATGAATGTGACTGTAGGAAAGTTCACATCCATCTGTAAGTAAGGTGTTGAAAATAAATCCAAAATGTATACCTAATATACTCGTAAGTACACATATATGTATGTGCTATATATTTGGATCTAATTTAAGACATATTGTAAAAGAAAGAAAAAAAAGAAACATCTTATAAAGAGGGATAATAAAATGTTTGTTATAACAATAGAAAATAAAGAAAAAATGAAAAAAAATGATTTTATTTTGTCTGAGACGGCGACATACCTAGAGAGCTTTAATCACGTCAAATTAAATTTAAAAATAAATTCTACCAAAATGACTATATTTAGAAGAAACAAAAACATTGCAAAATCTCTTTAAAAATGAATTATTGAATTGTGTATTTATAAGTACATAGGCGCACATCAAATCATTCAATATTAAAGTAGGAAAAGCCTTCAAAGTCATCAAGAAAAGTGGAATCGTCTAAAATATTATATTTACAAAAGCGGTTAAGTGGTTGTTATTAAATCATTCTGTATTATTATGTAATATGATAAAATCGATTAGATTATGGGAGATATAATTTTGTGTGTTTTATTTTTTCTTTTTTTTTTGAACGATTAATGTGTGTTTTGGACATGCTATTTTACTCATTCCTAACTATACATTATATGAGCTTTCTCTACGTGCTTATGTTTAGAATGTGGTTGGCCACACATCCCCTTTTCAGCGAAATAAAGTAGATTTGTGTACCATGACTATTTGCTATACCATATACATACATAGACATACATAAGTATATCTACATATATCTTATATACCTTTACCTATTCAATTAAACCTCAAATCAAACGTTTTAATTATGCTTTTGGGGTAATCTGGTAAATCACTTAGTTTAGTGTTCAACATTATAATTTCAACCGTTTTCATAGATATTTCTTAGGTAATCGTACCTCCCCCTATACGATTTATTAATAATATTGTAGCGTCTATAATCGCTAGGTATTATTTAATATAAATTATGGGTGTCTTATATTCAATTAGTTACAGTTAGCGTGTATATGGATTTTTGAGATTAAAGCCGCAAATTATTTAAAATAATTGTTTAGGTATTGGCACAAAAAGTTCTATGAAGTTTTTATTTGTCTGATTTGTACTAAAATTTAATTTCAAACTGCACAATATGTATGTAATTTGTGTTTTTTTGCCATTTAATAGATATCTCTAAGATTTTTGATGAAAATTCCTTAAATAATCATATCTCCTAAATTACTGGACCATTGTTCGGAGAACTTTTTTTCCAGTTAATTGCTTCGAATATTTATCGAAAAAAAAATATTTGACCGTCCGTCCATCGATATGGTGAGAAATTTCCAATAGAACATAAATTCAAAAAACACCGTATCAGTTAAAGATTTTTTAAAAATCGGGAGATTGCAATTTAAATTCGAAATATTATGCAAATTAAAGCTGGAGCTTGTACGAATCCAACGATATATAGATGTTAGGTTTATCTCGTTATTAAGTATTTATTAAAAATTTTTCAAAATCAAATTTCCATTTTTGTTCGAAATTTAAGCCGTTTTCAGGTGGTAAAATAATTAATTTTAATATCAAATTTATAGAATTCAAGATTTTCCTAATTTTCCCTTATATATTCCTTAAATTTTCGTTCATAAAAAAAAAATCATTTCTTCTAAAATACTGGACCAATGTTTAGAGACTTTTTTATTTACCACATTCACCCTAAACCTACCGTGTGTCTTTGAGACACATTTTTTTTATTTTAAAAATGCTCCTACTAGTTTAACACGTATATTACCGATCGGAGTATGTATCATTAGATATTTTTACACAAAAAAAAAAAAAAAAAATTGTAACTTTTTATCTACATTTAAATTTAATATAAATAAAAATTAGTGCCACCACCTACCAAGATAAAAATAGCCTGGTTCTATTAGGGTTAAATAAAAATTCGTTTTTATACCCGTATAAGCGTCATGTCACAACAACATAATAGAAACTGTGTAAATGAAACTCCGACGTCAGGTTGTTTTGAGCCTGATGTTAAAATGTCTTATTATTTGGTATAATTTACTACCATTAATATAAAATTATAAAATCTTAAACACTACATATAGGTAACACAATTTACTAAAATAAATTTTTATTAAATCAGTTATAAAGCAATGTTACTATTAATAATCACTGATAATGACTCAATATCTTAAAGACAGTTGAATTAAATATTTTATTTATCAACAAATTACATGTAAGTAAATATGTCAGTTAATGATTGAAGTCGGATTAATTTAATAAATAAAATTTTGATTTACCAGTTTACAGCGACGATAAAACAAAAACGTTGAAATATGGTATGATTACTGTTTTTGGCACAATTTATTGTGTATTGTCATATTCACTGTAGTTGGTGTAGATGACTTAAACCTAAACACAGATTTTGTATTAAAATATAAAATACATTAAAAAAAATAAATTATGTGTAGGAATGAATTGGCGTTATGTAGGTACTCGTACCTACATCAAAGAAAAATTCACCAGCGGGTTGTTATACATTGTTGTGTTTACTGACTTAGTACATCGATGTAGTTGATTCTGTTAAAGCTGACATTGTTTGTAAGCTACAGCAGCTTTCACCTTACATTTATGTTATAACAACCCCATCTCGATGAACGTACTCATAGATGACCATTGATCATATATTCAATGGGTGAATTATTTTACTAATAAATTATTGGAAAGTAGTGACAAAGAATTCGAAAAAGTTTCTTTAACAATTAAATAACCAAAGTTAGAAACAAATACCTAAACTACATACATACATACATGTATTGATTATGAACTTTTTCTTTCCCTTTTTTATCATTCTACACTGCACAGAAATAATTCAATATTGGTTGTTACCGATCAGGACCAGTGGGCCCCCTACCACGTTTATATAAAATGTTTCCAAACTTTGACAAATTTGTCGATTTTTCTATAATTATATTGAGTTATAGCCATTATCGATCAATTTGGAACATTTCTTGTGTTTTAAGTGTGTAATATATAAAACAATGTTTTGTGGTGGTCAAATATACAGATTTGTAATTAAGATTTTATTGTATTTGTTATTTTTTTAAATGTCGATTGTTATACGGATGAATGAATATTAAGTTGGGCCCGTTCATTAATGTAATAAGCAACAAACTAACCAGTCCAATTATTTCAACACTAAAGCAACATAAAAAGTTACAATGTGGAAATGGAATGTGGAATTTGTTTTTAACATGAAATGTGTTAATTAGGAATATTATATATAATTGTTTATTTACCATTTTTGCTAGTTTAGCTTTATTATTTATAATTATCGGCTACTATTAGACAATGCTAATTAAGAAGAATATTATGTGTTGTGTAATACAGGTAGCCCTCCTACAACACAATTTCTTACAATACGGTTTCAATCTAAGATTGTAGGAAAATTACGAAAATTCTCAGATAACACGATATACTATAGCACGGTTTCACTATAACATGATAAGAAAATTGCGAAAATTCTCACGGTAGTTCTACAATAGCCTCCATACAACAAGAAATTATGATGGAACCTATCTACCGTGTTATAGAAGGGATATCTGTATATGAATGTGTTATTGTCCTGTCTATACTATATATGAAATATATATACAGACACTACCAAATTCTTTACCACAATTGTTATTTTAAAAGATTTACCTACATATGTATTGTATACGTACATATGTATATAATACATAACATAAATACATAAATGTAAAATCTAACATTCTATTAGATTATGGATGAAATATGCCACATGCCACATATGTCAAGTTTTTTTTTTTTTTTACTTCCTTTCGATCCATACAAGAAGCAAACATTTTCATTCATCGCAAACACGCGACGCAAATTCAAATGTTGTCAATCTAATACATTCTTTTCGGTATTCCTTTATTGAATAATAAAATAAGAAGCTTACATTGAAATAACATCTTATCAAAACATATTTTGATTTTTACCTCCAGCTTTTTGCCCCTATATGAAGAATTTGTCACAAATAAGGACTTTTTTTTGGGTATAAAATATGTATAGCTTATCATTATGATTATTATTATTGTGAGCGTAGCATAAATTATTAGGTGAAAACTGTTTTAGCCAAAATTTTCAAAAATACAAAATGAATAATAATATATTGTGCATATATATGTATATGTATGTATTTATGTATTGTATATGTATCTATGTAATAGGTGAACGGCAATATTTTAAACGTATAGTTAGTCATGAGCAAAATCAGTATTGGTCTTGATCTTCCACGTTTTGCAAGACCAAGATTCTTCTACAAAATTAAGACTAAGACCCAATGTACAAGAGCAAGGCTAAGACCAAAACCCAATGTGATCAAGATCAAGACCAAGACTATACTATACTATATACTATAGTATACTATATTACTATATGTACTACTTTTGAATAATAATCAGTGGCAAAGCGTGAGAATTATTGATTCCATCATGATAGGAAAAAAATTTGGTGAGACACCGAACATCTTGACCGTTTTTTTTAAAAAGTGTAATAAAATAAAATTTTTGGAAAATTTAACCCCTTATATCCATGAATTTTAAACATGAAAGGGTTAGCTAACAAAATGTACGTAAATTTACGGGAATAATCCCGAATATATATTATTTTTACTATTTTTATTTGGTGTGCATAAACATAAAAATACACGCTACATTTATATTACTCAGCACATTGCAACTGGAAATTAGATTGAGAATAGCATCTGGTTATAGATATAATTAATCTTCTCTAACCAATCAGGATAAATAAATTGATTTCATAAATCATTCAGATTTACTACTAGCATAAAATGCTCAAAAAAAAAAAAAAATAAAGAAAAGAATAAGACTAAAGAAAGAAAAAGGATATTTGTTTTATCACACGAAAATCCAAGTTTATTACACACCACAAGTTGAGTAAAAAGAAAAAGGAACAATAATCGTTTATGTATCAGTGTCTATTTGAGCTTTAAATATCATTTGGGGATAATAATCTATTCGCCAGAGACTCATACATTTTATGGATTTGCAACAAATATTCTTTAATAATAATAATTCTGTAGTAAATTGTCTTAAAATTGACATAGGAACTATTTTTTCATTAAGATGGTCCTGTTTAAGTCACAATATGAGAAATATTCAACGACTAGTTCCAATAATAATGACCAGTGTTGCAGATCGCTTTTTGGACGAAATTCTTTTTAAAATGTTTTCTCTAATAGATACTTTTGGAAATTAAGGAGACCCAAGAATCGAGGGCCTAAACACGGTACTGCACAAATATATTTATTTGAGCTTGCGATTTTACAGAGGAATTTATTTGAACAATCATAAGCTACTCTAAAGTTATAGTTATTTCGGAACTTTTTAATTACATTTTCTCTTAGTTTTCCGAATCTTTATTTTCAACTAGGCAAAAATAACATGCGAATGTAAGCTATGCACACATTAATTTGCATGTGTGTGTCATTGTGCAAAGGCATAACTTTTATCCCAGATACTTACTCGGTACCCCGCATACATACACAGTGTCGATTTGAATTCTAAAATTTTTTTTTTTCCGGTCCACGCAAATGAACCTATTTTTGATGTAATGTATTGTATAACAATATTTATATTCACAATGAAAACAGGGATTCCCAAATCATTTGTATTGTTATAAGCCATTTTGTTCAAATTCAAATAATCAATTAAAACGGTCTTTATAAGTTAAGCGGTAGTTTGTACCTTAGATATACTAAAGATAAAAGATAGCAAAAATGAAGTTTAGCTGAAAAAATATTAGTCTAGCCGCCAGTAACGAAGAGAAATGAAATCAATTGATTTTCTACCAAGTTGTTGACTAAATAATAAAATCAACCAATACAAAAAACTATTTCTATACTTACTTACAAAAATGTTCGCGGTCCACCGATATGTTCTCTATGCTTTATGTCTTAAGCACCAAGAACATCAGCAGAATTACAACATTTATATGGTATACATATATAGGAGTAGGTATGTACAATGTACATATAGACCAAATCCCAAAAGAGATAAAAACAAAATAGATGTTATATAATGGATCTCTATGGTTTTGGTATACATATTGGTTAATCCTAGCTCTATTTGTTTTTACTGTCAAAGAAAAATATCAGAAAAGAATGCTCATATATCTCCATAATATAGCAATGGCATGAATAAATTGATAAATTGATTCACAATAATATTTTTAGGTGTACTGCCTTTAAATTTTTAGAAAAACATGAATGGCTTTTCTTATATCCTAAGAAAATATCCATTTTCAACATGACAAGCGTCTTTTTAATTTATTATTTTTTTTCTTTCGGTTTTTGTTATTTTGAAATAAATTAAAAAAACTCTGTGTGAAGAATATTACTGTCTCTATTGCTATTGTTTTGTTAATTTTGATAATCTTACAAGGAGTGTGCTGATGCCTAATTTTCTTTGTTCAATGCAATAAATGAAAGTTGACATTTTGACCATACCCTACAACTTTTGGGTGATAGTTAGAAATTGTTTTCAAAACATAATTTATAATATTCAATCATTAGATCCTAACTATAAAGATAAAGGGGGGAAAAAAAGCTCTGCCATTTTACCCATTGAATTAAATCGAATGGAATACTTACTCGGTACTTGTCCGTTAACTGGTGTGGATGATTCAGATTGTACTTCTGTTGGGCTACTTGACTTTGATCGGTGATAATCTGGTGGTTCTGTAACAACAACTGAATCGTCCTTGCCTTTTTTATTTTCGGGTGAGCTGGCCACTATAAACAAACAGAAAAAAACAAATTATTAATTTAAAAAAAAACAATCGAATTTATATTGTAGTTCTCTTTCTCTCTTGCTTTTTAGAGTTTTTCATGTTGTGTATGTAGAGAGAATAATTGCAATTGACAATGGGTATTTTATATAAGCCATCGATATGCAGATTCAATAATTGACATTTGAGAGTGATTTAAAATTGATTATATACAGAAAGTTTTTAATTATAAAATAAATTGTTACTATATTTATTGGACTACATATTTTAAATAATGTTTTTTTAATGTTTACCGGTCACTTGAATAAATGGGTAAAATCGTCCACCTGTTCAAAATCTTTACCCATACATTCAAAAAAGCTTTATTTTTGACTCACTTCTATACGAAATTACTATGAAATGCTCATTTTTCACATTTCTTATATGTGTCAAAGCAAAATTTACACCCAAAGTTTGAATACCAACACAATGGGTCACATTGGACCCATTCAATAAAAGTCTAACAAACTGTAATTACCGAAAAATGTGGATTTTTAATCGTTTTACCGGAATTTTGTTTACGGACAGACAATGTGTCACTCGTTATGTGTTAACTACATACATATGAAGGTATTCAGGCATTGTTCTCGACTCTGGAATTAATTATTGGAATTCCTCAATTTTGGAATCTTAACGAAATTGTACATTTCTCTCTCATGTGTCAGCATTGATTACTTAACTGTCAAGCATACATTACCTACATGTATGTGTAGATATACCGATAGCGTGTATAAACTTTTAGAAGCAAACAATCATTAATTATTTAAAAGTAGAACACTTTTTTTCGATTTATTATTATTTGTATTACCTAGCATTTAAATAGGTAGGTAGGTATGTGGTGTATACTTCTAACTTATGTATGTAACTTTATTGATTAATTTTTTTTTATTCGATTACCATGACATTAATGTAGAACAATTTATAAGTAAAGTTTCAATATTTTTCTTGTTTTATTATTATTATATGTTCGTTAAAGTAAATTCTCAAAGCTTTTACATTTTGTTTCACTCCATTTACTATAGAAAATGCTTTTTGAAAGTTTTCTCATTTTATTTATTTTTAAAACTCAATAAGGTTAATTTTCTTCATTAAACTTTCATTCAGGTGGTAAAATATGGGTGTAGATTTTTTGTTATCTTCTTTCAATAAATTTTATTTGCATCTAAAGTAATTTTGTTGAAATTCAAATTTCTTCAAACGGAGGGAGTTACGTTAATGTATTCAAAGGTAAAATCAGATTCTTTTGTTATATATTACCCAATCTGGTCTTAAATTTATATGAATTTCTAAGAAGCCCTTTTAAAGTTATGTGATTTTTTGTTTCGGCATTCGATTAGATATTAAAATAACATGGTTACATAATTTCAAAAGGGATATTTAAATTATTTATGAGTTTAATGTTTTTAGTTTTTTTTTACTTTAGCGTAAATAATCAAACAATCGAAAATATATAGGCTATAATAACAGTGGAAATGAATGAGTAAAACTTAATTTCCTAAATGCATTTTACAAGTAAGTAATAAAAGCTAACTTTCAACTTATCGTAATTAATTAGTTTTGTTAAAACGTCCTTACTTTAATTTTAAGAACGTTGTCGTATCCATACTTTTGTTTATAATTTATTTTATAAGTTTTATAAGTTTGTTTATATATGTACTTGTACATATCTATATACTTACGTATGTACAGTATAGAGCATTTGTATTGTACATATTATACACATCTATAAAAAGAAATTAAAACAGACATTTAATATTCTTCTATATTACACTTTGTGTTTAACATAGTACGACCCAAATTTAATCTACCGGTGCCCTTAGGAGAAATAACAATTGGTGCCTTTACCCTTATCAACCAAACTGAAATGAAAATGAGAAGAAAAGTATTGTATACCTATGTGTGTGTAGAAAGTTAGTGTAAGGAAAATTTATTTTTGATAGTTTAATCAAAATAAATTTAATTAGCAATCAGCCGAGTACTACAAACAACTTACATGATCGGTACTTGTCCAAATAATACTACGAGGCTATTGTTTGAACAACTTTTTTTCCCAATTAAGTGCTTTACCAGAAAAAAAAAATTTCGATAGAAAGTACATAGATTTAGAAGATAAGGATGTTTTAAAAAAACAGAGGATGGGCTAAAGCCTTGAGATTACCTACTACACTTTAGTAAAGCAAACTCGGAAACATACAAAACGTAATTATTTCTAAAACTTTTACATTCCAGATAATCGTCTGACAATTAGAGAGTAATGAAGGTCGTAGCATAATTATCAAAAAGAGCCCATTCTTATAGGGGTACTTTTGAGCATCATCAATCATCAATGGAACGCATCCAAGTTTTAAAAAAAAAAAAATAATCAACTTTTACATCTTGTGATAAATTGAAATTAGTAAATAACTTTTATCACAGTTGAGAGTTGAATATCTGGGAAGTTGCCAAGTCTCGACGACTTAGCCATTGCCAAAAAGAATGAACGATAGATGCTGTATATGTAAGATTGTAGGTGCCCAGGAATAACAAAAATAACTATTTTTGTTAATAAAAAGTGAATTGATTTAAGTAAATCTTTTGTTATCATGCATCAATTTCAGATAAAGATCAACAAGAATCATCAAGAATATGGAGAAAAATTCAGGTAATATTTACGAGATGCATCAATATTGAAAAACTGATAGTACCAATGGAACCAATAAAAAAACCCTAATTCCCAATTTTCATGAAAATATCTCGAGAAATATGGATTTAAAAAAATCAAAGTTAAAAACGGTACATGCAGCGCCATCTCTTGGTTGAGTTACCTGCTGAAAACTTATGAACTCCTGTTCCAATTGGATATTTTTTGCCATTTTCGTAGGGCGTCGTTTGGCAAACAAAAAATCTTAAAAAACCGAAAAAATTCATATTTTTTAAGGTATTTTCATAAAAATTGGGCTTGAAGGGTTTACGTAACGAAGACGGCCGTTTTATTGGCGCTATTTTTTTTCGATATTAATACGTCTTGTAAATATTTCCGATATTTTATTCTTGTTGATCGTCATCAAAAATGTTTCAAATATTGAACATAAATTTTCTGGTAAATCTTTTCCTAATTTTTTACTGATTTTTAATGCTATAAATAATTAAATTAATAAATTACATCAATATGACAGCATTCGTACAGTAATGTCGCCTAATAATTGTTAAATTAATTCTAATTTCTGTATTATATAAAAAGCACTATATTCCCCATAATATTAAGTCACGTATCGTTATTTAAGTATCCAATTTGAGTTTATTTTATGGCCATTAAAAATTTAACAAATAATAAGACAAAAACAAAATTTTACATCGTTTTAACACCCCCATAATCTTTTCATATAAAATATAAATAAATATATATAAAAACGAAACGTATACACCATTTAAACGTATTAACCTGCTTGCCTGTGTCAGGAATATTTAACAATAAATATTCCAGACACGTCCAGCCTTGGCTTGAATTGACAAACTTATATGTTCATGGGATATATGAACGTACATTTTTTTTTGGGATCTTATCTTCTCCTCTCGTTTGTAAAAAGACTATATAAATGGTTTCATTTAGTTTGAAACACACAAACAAATAAATGTATTATTAGTTTTTTATGTTCTTTTCATCTCCTATATAGGTATAGGTACCTATACTATTAATATTATACTATATGTATAGGCACAACAACAAAAAAGAAAATGTGCCTACATTATCAACAATTTTTCATTCACACTTATAAGTGCATGCAAATGTCAGCAATTTACATTCATGCCAACAATTTTAATCAACGAGAAAAACATCGCCCAATAGTTATCTGTCACCAGAGAGATGTTCATTTTGAGTGCGATGATGTTTTAATAAATACACACAAATTGCTACACATTACACATACACATACGTACATATAATGTTACGCCACAATGAGTATTTAAATTATTTAATTAAATTGCAAAATGTTTATGTACAAAATTTTATTATCCTTCCACTGGGGGATGCCTAGCAGGAGTTCTGAATGGGATGACATTTTTTTTTTGTGTTGTTGTCGTTTTTTTTTTAATCAAACGAATGATTTGGTATTTTAGTTTTCATCATATTATTGTTCTTCGTATATTTCAGTATTTGTATGGCAATAATTTTATTTTTTTATATAGAAGTCTAGCAATAATAGTTTTAGAAATAATGGCGGAAAATTCGCTATAGATTAATTAAAGACTCCATTTCAATGAAAAATAATGTACCCATAAAAAAAGTTACTTAAACGTCAAACAAATATGTAAGTCGGGAATTGAGATGCTCATATATTTACATAAGAACAAAAGCAAATATTTTAATAGTTAAGAGAAGGAATAAATGGACTCAAAACTACACATCATAGAAGAGTTTTAAATATAACCAATCTACATATTACAAAGATCTTTAAACTTTTAATGGAAGTTTTCCGGATAATATGATTGTCTAAGCAATTACAAAATGTCATCATTGCAAAATTGGAAAAATAATTATTTTTTGCTCGACGCTATCAAAAGCACGTAAAAAATCGATCCAAAACAAAAGTTTTGCCAAAAATGTACGAATGTCTTCAGTAACCTTCAGTAAAGTAGTGCTAAACTTCATTTTTATGTAGTTGTTAGGTTTTTTTGGTAAATAACATAAAAGTAGTAGATACAGAAAATGGCTACTTTAAACTTTAACATAGAATTTAATTTATTCGTTTCTATTAATTAAATGAACAATTTCGATACACATCTCCCCTCTCATGTACCTAGATATCTCGTATGTTTAAAATTAGGTGTCTCTCTGTCAATTTCAAATGATTCGTCTAACCCCAATTGACAAATAAGTTAAGCCCCAGACTTAACGGATGAAAGCAGCATTTGCTTAGTATGTAAACGAAGTAAAAAATAATTTTTTTTTTATCTAAATAAAGCTTTCAAGTCAGCTCTCAAAATATATAAAAGCACAAAATCGTGTTTGGTTCTCTCACGGGAAATATATGACTTGTGTTTCCATATATTTTCATCTTCTTTTTTCTTTTTCCCTTTTTTTTTTTTAAATTTTATTATATTTTTGGCAAACATTGACAATGATTTTTCTTTTCTACTGTTATTTTGAAAAGAAGCGGATGTAAAATATGAATTGTTCAAAATTGTTCGCTACTGGAACGAAGACATTACTTATTTAAAGCTTAAGCATCATCACCATCACGATAGCTTTTTACCTTTTGTTTTATTTAAAGATTCCGTCGACTTTATATTAAAATAAAAGCTTTTGTACCGTTATGCCGGATTTGTATATTTAATCAAAACGTAATTAAAATCTAGTACAAATGGATTAATATTTGTGTCTGTGGGGTTTTTATTTTTGAAAATAGAAATTGTATGTACATATTAAGTTTATTCTATGACGTAGAATGTATGTAGAATGTATACATTATCTCTCATATTATTTATGTACATTATGTTGCGTTCGACCCTTTTAATCTACTATACTTAGTTACACAAAGCAAGACAAATAAATATTAATGGAAATTGGACTTTCCTTTTATCTGCATGGAATTCTTAACCTACATATGTAGTTCTTGAAGATATAGAAATGTACTGTCTACTTTAATTAAGGAAGTAGACGAACTTAAGACACTGCTGTACGTTAGTTTAACGATATGTAAAATGTACATATTTGTATTGTATGTCATGTAGGTATTTATGTGCTTAATTAAAATAAAACATTATTTACATAACGATAATCAAAGTGATGCATTATTATAATATGATTACCGCTCAAATTTTAAATAAGAATATTTTATTTTCAGTGTGCCCTTAAGCCGTGCCTGGATAATTTAGACTAATTTATATTGTTCAAAGCTAATTGATGACTCGATCAATCAGAATGAAAAATGGTGTATCACTACAAATTCCTATTAGTCTAAATATTGGTATATCGAAATTACATTATCTCAGAATCACACAGTGCTTAAAAAAGGGTGTCAGGTGAAATGGCGAGCATTTTTAGGGTTTCCTATTTTCATACACACAAAAAAGATGTCGTCATATCAATGATATATTCAGTGGTAACAAAATAACACTAATTGGGAGATCAAAATAGATTTTGCCACGAAAAGAAGAAGAAGATGTGTTCGATACAAGAGAGTACATGTAGTCTTCTAGTACAACGTAATGTTCGTGTATATAGAGAAATACTTCATGCAGATATGAGGTACCTGTTCCTATATTTTTTATAGTTTTATTTTGCATTTATGATGTGTACTTTACCTATTTATAAATGGTGACAAGACAAAATATTTCGATACTATCTGCAGAAAAACACAAAATTTACTGTACAAATATAGCTTTTGATGGTACACATTAAACATGTGCCACTTTTCTAAAATTTATTTAACTTCTTGAAAGTTTACTAAACATCCTAAATATAGTCTACCTAAATATACCTACATAAGTACATACATATATATGTGATGTATGTACAGTACACCTTCCAGTTTGTTATTCGAATAAACTTGTTTACATTACCGAGACAGACTCAGTGAAGTAAAAATCCGGCTAATGAAACTTTTCGATAAAAAAAAAAAACCTCTTTTTTTGATGTTCTCTATAAAGTCCTCTTATGATAACCGATTCGTAACTGATTGCAATAACAAATATCATCATCAATTCAAGACCACGCAGATACAAAAAATACAAAAAATAAAAAAAATAAAAAAGGTTATAAGACATTTACCTTTATTTTTTTGCTATAACATTTTGAATTGAGATCTCATACCTTGTTAAATAATATTTGTCTGAAAATTATTTCAGAAAATGGAGTTCTTTAGAATCATTCATATGGAAATGATTTTGAAGTTCAATAAATAATGTTTTTGACAAAAGAAGCTTCCGAAGGAACAGAAAGTATTTAATTAAAATATTTCTCAAAGCTTTTTATCTTGAGTAATACATAATATTTTATCTGCATATATTTATAAGAATACATAAATTAATTTCAACTAAAAATTTCGAGACGTTATGTACATAAAATTGATTTTTTTTATAATTTTATGAGAGTCTACACTGCATATTGCTATAAATAAAATCTTACAACATAATAACATAACAATAACATTCGAAAAGTATATACCTACATTCATATTATAATAAAGAATAGAAGTATACTTATATACTAGCTAGACTAAATCATAGAATGGAAATTGCTTTTCAAAAAATGGCATCTTTATATGATAAGAACTCGTCATACTGCGATACTGCGTAAGGCACTTTCTTACGATAATATACAGAGTCGCTGTCATACATATTAGCTTTCGACTTCGACTTAAAGTTTATAAATAAAGTTTTCTCACAATTTAACACATTCGCATCGACAACATAATATTCTACATACATACATGTAAATTGTAAATAATTATGTAGAATATTATGTTGTACATTGGGTATGTATGAAATTGACCATCAAATTGCCTTTAGGGTTTAGGTTTAGGATATAGTTTTAATTAACTAATAATTCTGACTTCTAATTGTTTGCATATGTATGTATGTACTGTACATATTGTACATATATAAATTATGTTTAAACTTATATAGTCATATAATTATAGTGTACCTATAATTGCAGGACTATAATGTTCTATGCGCCATATGCAATGTATTTCAATTATTAGAGAAAATCGAATAACATTTTAATAATTTGTTTTCTACGACTGGTATAGTATCCGAGGTTTTTTTTTTTTGATAAAATCTATGTCAACAATTTTAGAATCTGCATATTTTTTGACGAAGAGATGTGTGTGGTTCTAAACGTTATGACAATTTTGAGAGATGCAAATTTTCAATTTTTTTTGGAACTGAGAATTTCAAAAGCTCAATTAATATTAATATGACTCTATCTAGCTACTAATATTATACTCTAGAAAATCTAGTCAATCAACAATTTTCCAAAATGGTGAATAGATTAATATAGATCTAAGATGATAATATATACATATCAAAATGTCGGTGGATAATCCTTATTTTGTTGTTAATAACTCCAGGACATTCATTGATGAATTGGCTTTTGCCTTTATCTAACTTTGATGTGGTTATGGTTAGGTTTGGCATTAACATATGTGTTATATCTCACCGTATTATGCAAATATTTATGTAGTCTTTCTCAAATAGACGTATATTGTTTGTTATATTAAATGAAAGTTTGTCGTCTCTCTGAACTATTGAAAATATTTCTGTACTTTATCATAATCATAAAATCTTTTTGTGCACGCGGTTGTTTCATTTGTAATATAATGACCCACAAAACATTTAATTTTATACGGTGAAGACCCTGGGTATACAGATAAATTGAATTCTGGAAAGTTTGTCGTTGTTCTATCTAAAACAAAAAAAAAACTTTTTCATCTTTCCATCAGAGTCAGTCAATTTTGCCGGTTATGATGGTAATATGGGGGTAGTATAGTATAAATCTTTTGGAAATATCATATTTGAGATTGATATTTCATAATATACCCTCTTTTATATACATACTATGGATATTTAAATATAAACATCATTGTTGTTTTTGTATTTAAATCAACCCAAACCCAAATGTCAAAAATGTATTTATGTTTAATATTGGAATTCATATTAAGTTTCATTTGGTTTGCGTTAGATTGTATTGATGGTGCGGCGGGCGCATTATGAACAAGATGATTACAATTTTTAGTTGATTAAATCTCTCGTTTAACATTCAATGTATTTAAATAAATTATATTCTGATATGGCATATTTTGGATGATCTTTCGAAATATTTATACTTTAACATACAGTAGTAAGAATTTACCTGTAGCCAATATTGGTACGAGTCTAGGGAGTTTCATACGCTTAAGCTTTAGAAGCTGTAAGTTGAGGGATATTGATTGAGCTTGAAAATGTGCATTGAACTAAGGATTTGAATTTTTTTTCAATAAAATCTTGTCAATGATATAGGTGTAGGTAGATATAATACATACTTAATTCAAAAAAATAAAATTTAAAAATATCTAAGTATGGATCCTTGTGGAACACCAAAACGCTCGTAGATTTGACACCATTAAATACATTTCTTTTAGAGTTTACTATCTTATAATTAATTATAATTATATATATTGTTATAGCACCATACTGAATTAAATAAGTACTTCTAATTATAAATAAATGTGTAAAATACAACAGTTTTGTCTGGATATAAAGAAAAATTATTAGAAATAATTGATTTTTTCATATTTAATGGGAAATAGGGGATTAGTATGGTATAGTTTAATATTTATTTATTTGGCAGCCTATTTTTTTACGACCGATCTTCATCATCATCAAAAGACATTTAACGCTGTACGAGGGGACCATTCTTAATATAAACCAGTAAAGAAGAAAAATTTGGCTACGCCGATTATAATATACCCGTATGAGTACTTGTTTATTATTTCCAACTTAGTATTTGTCTATTTAGTCTG
>JANSTT010024047.1:18624-38618 GCA_026745375.1 Platyura marginata | reverse complement strand
ATAGAAAAAAAAAACAAATAATAAATAACACAAAAAAATAAAAAATAATACACATAAAAAATAACACAAAAAAATTAAAAATTCTAATACCAAAAAATAAAAATATACAAAAAAATAATACATATAAGAAATAACACTAAAAAATAATACCAAAAAATTAAAAATAATACATATGTATATAAAAAATAACACAACAAAATAAAAAATAATACAAAGAAATTTAAAAATGATACAAAAAATAATACAAAAATCCAAAAATGATACATAGAAATTAATAATAATACAAAAAATTTAAAATAATACAAAAAAAATAACAAATAATAAAAAAAAATTAAAATAATATAAACAAATAGTACAAAAAATAATACAAAAAAAATGCGCTAAAAATGTAAAAATACCACTAATTGAGTTTGTTTTGTGAAACAAAAAATTAACGAAATCAATTATTTAATTCACATATGCGTGCAATGTTTAAGCCAAAAATAATAATAAATAGAGACAAATACTGAACAATTTTATGGCAAATCTTTTTTAATGCAAACGCTCTGTTACTGCATATACATATCTACATACATACATACATATGTATATATTACATATCAATAGTTAAATATTCAAATACCTTGTCCCAAAACTTTTGAATGATGTAAAAACCTACGAATATTTAGTAATCATTAAAATAACGAGCCAAAAAAAATCGTATATTCTGTTAAAAAACTAAAAACTGAATACTGATTGAACAAAATCACTGTGATATGCGAAAATATTTCAAGCCGAACACTAAATGACACAAACAATATCAAGGTCATTTGAAATTTCCCAAAATAAATCATCTATGAAATTTATATTAAAATTGTAGAAATGCCATTATTTGTTGATTTTAATTATATCTATTTTTTTTTTAAGTAAAACCATCTTCTTCAACTAAAGTATAGAAACGCTGAAGTAAGTCTTAACTAAAAAAAAAACAAAAAAAAAAAAAAGCTAAATACAAAACCAACAAATGTTCAATGACTGATGATATTTAAATCAAGGTGTGATATAGACCTTTGTGAAACATGTTCCCGTGTTGAATATTTTAATTATGATTTCAAGGTAGTAAATGTGAAGTAATGTTTCTCTCTCTCTATATATATATAGACGAAATCATATGTGGAGGCAGTTATTAAATACGTATTAGGAGAAGTACACATAAATGTGAATCAAACAAATAGAGCAGAGATTCTCTAAAAAAAAAATCAATTGAAACAATTTATAGAAAAATGTGGTTCAATCATTCCGAGATTAAGGAAAATAGTCACGGCATATTTCCATTTAATTGTATTCATTAATTTATTCATTCATTTATTGGTCGACATGTTTTCTTGTGGTGTGTCTTATAAAATAGATAAAATGAATGAAAACACACCGCAAGTAATTTTTTTTTTTTTTTTTTATAATAATAATAATAATAAAAAAAAACATATTCCAACGACAACATTTTTATGTTAATTTATTGTTGATACAATCATCCTACACATTTTCGAATTGATACTAAATTTAAAATGGATGACATTTTGAGTAATTAAATTAGGTGAATGGAATTTTTTACGTTTCTTTTTTTTCAGTTGCAGAGAAACTCCTCCTTAAAGTATGATAGATGTTTGTTTTTTAAATGAAAATTTAAAAATTTGTGTTGAGAATTTTTTTAACATTGGGCGCCAAATTGTTGGGCTTATAATGCAGATATATTTTTTTATCGATTATTTCAAAAAACAATTTTAGCGAAATGTTGATGAATTTTTTTCAAAATAATAAAAATTATTTTTCCCAATTATTGTTCCTATATTTCGAGTACTTTCTTCGGCTACAATACTACAAACTCTACTCTGAATAAAAAGAAAATACTTGTGACTTGTGAGTTATCTTTATACAAGCATTGAATGATGTGAAATATTTCACTTAGTAATTGAACAACTGAGCTGCGTACTTTCTGCAGTATTAAATTTATTAATGTACTTAGAAAGCATAAATTATTGATTTGATTGATTTTTGCCTTAGTTCCTGATTTTATACGCAATTATCGATATGAGCCTCATGTTTCTTTAATTGTATATAGCTTGTTTTGGCATTAGCTGTATGTTTTGAATTTAACGCCCGTGTTTGATGTAGAATCGACCCTGGATTTTAACCGCCTTCGTGTACAATTATATGAGACATTTCAAATAACAAAAATTTGTTGCAAAGTTTTGGAAAAGGCAAATATTATGTGCCTACATACCTGCAATGTTGACCCAATCTGATAAAGTGTTGTCTAAATATACATATGTATGAAACACTCCGGTTACACCCGGTATGCGGATTTCTTACTACATCAAGGATCATCTTATATAATGAGAAACATATTTTATTTTATTGAGTAAAATATTACTAATACTCATATAGTACATTAGGTACCCATTCTTATGTTGATTTCACACAAAAAAAAACCAAAAACTTAAGACCCTTCTTAGTTCTAAGAAAAATTCCATTCCAGCATTACACAAAAGTTAATTTCATAAAAATTTTGTACAACATGTGGTCAATAGAGTAAGACAGCAAACATTTTCGAAAAATGTTTGTATACCTAAAAAGGTGCATTTAGGTAGGTAGACGTATTATTGTGATTTTCCATTTTAAATTAGTTATGCAGAAAATATTTGTAACTACTATGCTCTATCCCCTCCCCGTACAACTTACAAGTTGTTTTTCGTATTATCGTATTACAATCTATAGTGGTTTGTGTTACAATGTACGTAGTACGTATGTACATATGTTTGATATCTGAGATTTTGTGCAGGAGATATGCAGAAATAATCGACAATTTATTAGGAATGTTCTAGAAATTATTTAAACCAAGCGTGCCAGTTGTTAAGCCGAATTCAAATAGCCATAAGGACTAAATTTCAACGAAATCCGAACAAATTATCTTTAACAATTCACCTGATGACAGTTTTATCGCAAGGACATTTTAGCTAAATGCATAAATTATCTCTCGGACCATTTTTATCTCGCACCTATTAAGTATTTTGACCAGATCTAACAAATGACTTAAGCCCAGAATCAACAAGGATAACGTTATTGGTGATTTTATTTTCATTTTCGGGCTGCTGTTTTTGTTAGAACTTGGTTCGGATTCCACCATAGATTCTGTGTTTTTATATCAAAGCTATAGGTTTTAGTGAATTAGATGCTGAAGGCGTATAGTAGATGTGAAGTGGTGACAAAATTGATGGCCACACACTTCGAATAGCTACGAATATCAATGCGCTCGCATGGAATCACCGAAATATTCACAAACAACGGCAACTGGGACACATGTAGCATTAAACCCAGTGGCGGCTCGTGACAATTAAAAGTTTTTTTTTGTTTTTTAAATAGTCTCACGAAGATGGGATCAATAACGATCACGAGCCGGTCTTTTACTGAACCGCATTGGCCAAAGCTAGAAAAAATGGAATTGGAACGTTGGCAACCAATAGATAGAACAAGATGGCGATTTGTTTGTAAATTGTCTATGTTGCCTTGTGGAACGCCAAAACAACCTGATAATGATGATCCCAATGAATCATAATGAATTTGTTATTCTACTTAATTCATCCATCCGATTTAATTTAAGTTGTGCTTTTATACTAACTTTAGTCTCTCCCCTTGGGCTTGACACATCCATTTTTTGTCGATATAACAAATTTCAAATGTAGATTAAAAACGATTACCGATCGTTCAATGAATGACTAATTTCCAAAGTTAAAGGCAACAATAATTTTAGTGGTGTACGGATACAACGCCGGGAGAAGCCGTTCTACACTATACTCTCTTAAATAAAAAAAAATATAACAAAAGCATATTGTGTGTTATTCAATGTATAACCTCTGTGCGGTTTACATTCTCCTGCATGTCTTTTTTTTTCTTCTTGAAAAGTTCATCGACTTCTTTTATATACAAGAAAAATAATATCACCTGCCGTCGGCCGTTTTGCTAAAGTTACAAAATGCCCAATATGGGCAGATTTTAATGTGTTCTTTACATTATGGGCACAACAGAACAGATATTTATATGAATAAATAATTCGGGAATAGACTTATATCCTTACAAAAAAAAAAAAAAAAAACAAAAAATCTGTCATCAGTGTAGAATTATTCCGCTGATGGTAAATAAATTTATCTTATCTCTTCAAAGAATTTTTCCTAGAGAAGAAATGTTGACTAATTTTTACCTATCTATACACTAAATACTAAATCAACATCATTTACAAATATTTGATAAAATTCCAGAACTGTCATTGTGGTGTGACAGCACTTTTTTTATACTCTATTCGAATAAAAAATGAAAATATTTGATGACAAATAAAATAATTTCAAGAAAACTCTTTTTTTCACGAAAACGGAAATATTCAAAATCCACTTTTTTATATATTAACGAATTGTAGAGGTAGTTGGGTTACATTACGTTACGTTTCGTTATCACTATCAGTGTTAGTGCATATGTATGGGAATGACGCACCATTATTGATAAATACCATTGTGCCTATCATAAACGGTATATTAAGTTTTTTTTGTACACATGACCATAAATCATTATATGGATTGGCGTCAAATTTATCACAATAAAAATATTCGATTAATTTCTATGATTTGCATCAATTTAATTACATTCAACAAATTAATCTCCGTAGGTATCGATTTTAGACTAATTATAATTGCTCTTTTCTTAATCATTTTTTACTTAAAATATAAATTTTATGGCTTCTGTTTATATCTGCAATCATATCGGTGTGGTGCTCAATTGTTGGTGTGGTGCTCAAATTAAAATGGACATTTTGTAGTAATTTTTTGTAATGGTTGATAATTTAATCACTGGTTGTCCTCAATTTACCTACATTATACATACATATATATGGAGTGCCAAAAATTTGTTGTTTTTTTTTATTTTAATAGGGGGGGTTTTGCCTATTTTCGATACCAGAGTTCTTACGATCCTAAATCACTGAATTTCATTAATTTATCACAACGCATTCTTGAGTTATCAGTGTTTCTGAGTGAGCCGAGCTATTCCAGAGCTAAAATCTATTATTCTTATTTTTTTATTTTTGAAAAATATAAAAAAATGGTTGCCAACCCAATGCTTTCCCCTCTATACATTTGCGCAGACGGAAGTTGCAGTGAAGAATGCAGTTTATGACTTAATGGGCGGTAAAAATGAAGAAAAATTTAAAAATCAGGAGATTGCAGTTTATCCTCGTAAATTAAAGCTGTTTATTACGCCTTTTGTATTCATTTTGAATTTTTAAAAATGAAATTTAATTTTTTGATCGGAATTTAGGCCGTTTTTAGGCGTTCCATAATAAATGTATGGAAATCCATATGAAATTCTATAAAAATCACTTGAAATCTTCATAAATTTATGGAATTTGAAGAAAAAAAATTTTTGTTCAGATTTTCCCAATTTTCCTTTACATATCCCTTAGATTTTCGATAAAAGTTCCTTCAAAAATTCATATCTCCTAAACTGGGGCACCATTGTTTGTTACCAGTTACCTGCTTCGAATATCTATCAGTTAACAAATATATGGCCCACTGGCGATTGTTAGGGTTGAACATTACGATAGAAAATTGATTTGTAATCAATCATCATGCTAGTTAAAGTTTGTTTTAGGAACCAGAGAATTATTTTTTATGAATTTTCCCAACTGAAACTATATTTTTCTTTTGAAAGCTTTGTGTACTAACCAGACTAGATGTTTATTAAAAAACCTTTATCCAAAAAAAAAATTCAAAGAAACCTTAACCTTGAGTATTGAATATTGGGTTGAGGGTTATTGCTGCGCCTCAACCTATTTAAATCTATCTTCATGGAGCCACTCCATTATCTAGAGTAGGTACATCCTCAAATCCAGTTTCCTTTAGGAATTTTAGGATCTTGAGTGGATTTAGGGATGGAAGGTCCCTCTCCCTTCTTCACAGAACCTGCACGTACCGCTTTCTTCCAAACCCAGCTTCTTTAGGTGTCCCTTAAGCCTGCAATGGCCTGTCAGGAATCCCGTCAGCATTCTAAGTCTGTTTTTACTATTTCTTATACTAGCTTCATCACTCTTTCGGTTGTAATTCCCGAGTAGAATTTTGGATTGCCTAATCTTAGGAAGTTCATTCCATAGCTTGGCTCTTCTCTCTTCTTCCTCCTTTTTCAGTTCTCCTTAACCTTAACCTTTATACGATTATAATATTTAGGACATTTCAGTGCGAAATAAATACTTTTTCGTTAAAAGAATTGTGTACTCCTCTATTTTTCAATTGTCGTCCTTGATCATTTATAAATATTATTATATTTAATTTCTATATACGATCAAAGGTCATTGCTCCTTATATTGAAATTCAATTAAAAATAGCACATACAGGTAATACAGATGTATACATATGACCTCCAGTCGACAACAGTTCCAATTTACTGCATTTTTTTTATTATTGGATGACTACCATTTTTATCAATACTGCAATCGTCACGTAAATGATAAAAAACTGATGAACTTTAAACAATGCGATGCAACAAAGAAATATACATAGAGGACGGTTGTAAACAAAGCTATTAAATTATTACAATAATAAATTTTATATAAAAGTAGACATGGCCAGTTGCCTATATATAATGACGGCGAAATTTCGTCATTATGTGGTTATAATAGGGAATTTTTTTTGTTCGTATGTGGTAGTTATATAAAAGCTTTTTTTTATGCAAAAATTCCTCGTCGTTATTTCGTATACCTTCAAAAGCTCTCATCAAAAATAAACGCTTCGTTTTGTAGACGATAAGCTATACTTATTTAGTCATTTTTAATTTGGCCTACGACTATATTATCATCCATTTTAAATTAGAATGATTAGGTTCGTCTCTTTTCTCTAGATATGTACATATTTCTTCTGTCTGGAAACCAAGCAGTGGCGAAGCGTGAGAATTATTGATCCCATCAACATGAGACTATTTTTAAAAAAAACTTTAACCCTTTCATGTTCAAAATGTTTGGACCTTAAAGGGTTAACTTTCCAAAAATTTTATTTGGCAAAAAATGCTGCAAATCCAATATAATATAAAAATACAAAGTTTCAAAATCATATCTTCAATATTAAGAAAGTTCAAAATTGTGTCACTTTTTGAAAAACCGCCGAAAAAACGGTCAAGATGTTCGGTGCCTCACCAATTTTTTTCGGTTTCCGGTAAAAAATGACGTAAGTTTTTTTTAAAAATAGTCTCATAATGATGGGATCAATAATTCTCACGCTTCGCCACTGAAACCAAGTGCGGTTACCTCGAATCGACAAATAAAACATTGTTTACGCCATTTTCCAATAAATCCTAATAAATATTTTTTACAAACAGATTTTGAAATTGAAATAGTTTCTAGCCATTGATTATTCAGTCAACATCGACACGTTCCCATACAATACTAATTAAAAGTTTTCTACCTTTTGTATGTTTTCAGCAGTGGCGATACGTGAACAATTCAACACAGGAATTGTTCACGTTTCGCCACTGCTGAAAACATCCAAAAAGTTACCCTCGAATAGTTACTATTGAAATGTGTGCTCATAGGAATTCGATCAGTAGCATCGCAACTATATTGGAATTTGATTTACGACTTACGACCTACATACATTTCGATTGTACATTGTCTGGACATAACATCTCAATTAAAAGAGAGATGAATTAAGAAAGATCTAGAACGATACTGTCACTTTGGCTTCTGTTAGTTAGATGCAAAGTAGATAGGCAGGCAGGTATGTCTCGTAAGATTTGTATACTAAAATTACAAAAGAGAGAAATATTGAAAACACTCCATCAAACATTTAGACTTAGACGGGACTTAGTTCGGTAAATTATTGAGATTTGATGAATTAACAACTGCCATACCAATGCCATTGTTAACCGGGAATGAGTCACTCATAAATAGATATTATAGTGTCAAATAAACGGAAATGAAGCAGTTTTTTTTATACAAACCACAGTAAATTAACCACTTGATTAGTAAAACTATCTGCTATGTGCTTAATTTTTAGTATAGTTAAGTAATTTAGGATTAATTTCAATTTTCTTTGTTTGTTTTTTTTTCAGAATAATGGGAAGCCATTTATGGCTGACTTTATCTATTGTGGTGTTGAGCACCACAATATGTTTGGGACAGATGGATGTCACTTTGGAGAATATGCCAAAAATGCACAAATTGATTTCAAACACAAAACCGTTCGATACAGAATTAAAAATCGACAAAGACATACCACTAGCTACTGATCCAAGGTAAGTACATTTATTGTAGCTAGATTCTAGAGCTTGTTGTATGTTTTTTTTTTTGGATTTTATATGTATTTTTTTCTCTACAGTATACATACGTATCAGGCACGAAGTGTAAAATTGTTGAAGACGAAAGCATTCACACTTTTTGCAATAAAAAACTTTAAACTATTTTAAAGAGCATTTTTTAATTTGGCCACCATTGTGTTTTTAGAATTTCCCGTCGATACATTTTTGGTCGCACATCGATTTCTATTTTGCTATTGCTTGTTGGTTGTATATAGTAAAGGTGGCGAGACCCTCCTCCTACCCCCGTCCTTATGACTACAGTCATATGTGTGACTGCCATTTGTTAATAAACGAGAGTCACTCATAAGACTGTACACATAAAGAACCAGAATCCGGGAGCAGGTATTCAAATTAGCACAATTGTTTATTTTTATTTTATCACTAAACACCCCATTTGTTGTTATGTCCACTCGGGATCGGGAGGTTCGACAACAGCGATTTGGAAGCATTACGAAATCCTAACATCTCCTTGGCTGTTTTTTCACCGATTTCTCCCAGATAATTGAAGCTGTGGTTGCCCAGTATCCTCAATGTATAGTAGATCTGCTTAGTGTCGAACATGTGTAGAAGAAATGTTCGAGTGTTTTTTGTTCGTTCTCTCCTCTATGCTATTCCATTACTTTCTCCTTCAGTGTGCAGATATGAAAATATTGCCATTTCCTTAATAAAAAAAAAATTCTTAATGGAAACACTCATTCCATTGCATATAAGGAGAATTCGTGCTTGATACATATGTGGTATTGTTATTGTGGCTTAGTATTTTGAATATAATTTGAATAATAAAATTAAAAATTAATTTAGGCTTAATAAAACATTAACCGATTCAGAAAAACCTTCTGATCCAGTAGTGCATGATGATTTTAAACCAGATCCAAATATTCCAATGGCTGAGGATCCACGGTACTAAAAATTAAAAAAATTGATTTTTTTTTCCTATAATTTTTGCTAACAATTCGAATATTATTGAATTTATTTTTCTAGATTTAACAAAATGTTACCCGAACCACACAATGTATCTGAACCAGTGGTGGATCTAAAGTAGATTATTGAATAATAGGAGCGCTCGCAAAATTTACGCTAAATAACTCTATCACTAGCATTATTTTAGTTCCTTCTTGATTTTAATAGAATTAATGAAATTAAAGATTTTAAATTGTTAATAAGTCAATTGTTTCTAGCTTTGCTAGCGCTCTCCCATATACAATTAGCCAAAAAATCATGCTGTTCTTTGAACTGAATAAATAATCAATTTTGTTTTAGATTAAACAAAACTGGACCGGTTGTTCTTACTACACCAAGAACAACAACAATGAAAATCGAAACAAACCAAACAACCACCCCAACAACAACAATGAAAATCGAAACAGACCGAACAACCACCCCAACAACAACAACAACAACTGGACATCCAGAAACAACCGAAAAAGATATGGAAAATTATTATGATGATTATGATTACAATACTTATGATATTGATGAGGATGATGAGGATGATCTAACTGATGAACATACAATACCAATGCCAACCATTAAAGATAAATTTAAACCAATCACTAGCAAGACAACGGTGAGATATATAATGAGATTAGTGCACTCCTATAGGAAGTTCGTAATAAATTATTGCATTTAAAATTGGGCATGGGCATATTTATGGAGATTGTGTTGATGTAAGATCCGAATCTCCTGCTTTGAGGTATAACATACCGGACCGGCAAACAACCCCAAATGACTTTCAATATAAATGTTCGTTTCGAGAAAAATCCTTTGGAAAATATTTATCAAAACCTGTACCGCAGTAGTTGTCAAGAGTCTTGTCCTTGTCCAAAGTTAGTTGAAGATCGTTTGGAAAATTATGTGACCCAATTTTTATTTTACATTTTTATTTATTTCGATTTGATACTTCCGTATTTAATACTTAGGTATTTGAAGCACACTGAGTAGAGTGGAGGACATTCGTCAAATCATAGCCAAAAATGCCATCCAATACACAAGCAAAAAGTTGTGGATGTCGTTTGTGCCCCACTCTACCCTACCATATTGATTTTATCTTAATAAAGATATGGCAAACAACCAAGTAGTATGGAGCAGCTCAAGGTTGACCTACTAGGAATAAAACACCGGCTCTGATCCCTTCTACGATCTTCTTAACCATTTCACTATTCTCATCCCTTACAAGGAACGATTACTTTCTGTAGCCGACTTTAGTTCCTTATAAGGGAGCAGGTAGTAAAATAGAGCAGATAAAAAAACGGGGAAGAAATAAGATGGTCAAAATATACTGACTAACTGATACTGTGACAGAAGCACTAGGTCAAGAAATGCATTTTATCTTACTGAGAACAAAGTTCTGTCAAGTTCTTCAAGTTTTCCAAAAATGGGATCGGAATTATTCAGAACTGTCAATTTCTGTCAATTTGTATTGGAAAAAAATTTCAATTCTTTGATGAAAAGGACAATTGATAGACTTATAGAGTGTTATAGAGTCCTGAATGTGAGAAGTGGCAGTATGACGAGGCGGAACTGATCTTGCATTAATGAATAATTCCCAATAAATGATATGCACCCCATAACGTCATTGCTACCATTTTATTTAAGCACAAAAGTGAACTTGACCTTTACATAGGACCTCGTATCTATTAAAATCATAAATTTGTTCCATATTCCAGGTTCCTCCAAAAGATGACAACATCGACAAAGTAAACAAAATCAATATCGATACATATGATGATGATGATGATGTTGACATTGATGATGACAGTCCTATTTTCAAGGAGAGAGTACCATGTCCACAGGATTGCGTTTGCGACCGGAATTTGAATAACTATTTGGTAGCAACCTGTTCAAGGTGAGTATCCGCAGGTCAAAAATTCCAACAAAATGATCATTGACGGACAATTGATTTTTTCTTTTTCAGATTAGATGCAAATCATAAATTTGGTGCCGACATTTCCGACCTGGAAGTATTGAATATTTCACCAAAATTCCCAATTACCCTTGGAGCTGGATTTTTCAAAAATATTGGCCTAAAACGTGTCTCATCCATCAAAATTGCCAACTCCCATATCGATTACATTCATCCAAATGCATTTGAGGGGCTCGACGAATTGTATTCGGTTAATTTAACAAATTCGGGAATTGATTTAATCCATCCGGATACATTTGCCGATAATAAAAAATTACGTCTGCTAACACTGGCGGGAAATGATCTACATGCCATGCAACAGACATTATCGCCATTTGTTAATTATATGCTGAAAGTTCCGTCGCTAGAGGAATTGGACATTTCCCAATGCAAACTGAGCAAATTACTGCCAACAGCATTTAGCCAACTCAATAATATTGTCTTTATCAATTTGGCGGACAATCATATTCGAACATTGCCCGACGGTATATTCGATAAGGTCGAAACACTCGAGGAACTCGATCTATCGGCGAATTCAATTGAGGATCTACCAAAAAATATCTTCAATAAGACGTCATTGGCCATATTGAATTTGAAATATAACGAAATTACATCGAAGCTTGATTTTGTTCCGGCTGATTTGCAGAAACTTGATCTAACCTTTAACAAAATGACCTACATCAATAATTTAATGTTCCAACATACAACAAGCCTGACCAGTCTTATATTGAAGGGAAATACGATCCGAAAAATCCATCAAAGTGCATTCCACTTTTTGAAGGAACTCCGACACATTGATCTGTCATTTAATGATTTGGAACAGATATCGGCTCTGATTTTCTTGGGAAATATTAATTTGGACGTTGTACGATTGAATGACAATCCACATTTGAAGAAATTACCTATGGATGGATTCCAAAGTGCAAATGGTGACTTTAGCGTTTACTATTTTGATGCGTCAAATTGTGATCTAAGCGATTTGGGCGACAATACATTTTCGACAATGCCACATATCACAACATTAAATTTGTCCTGGAATAATATTGAAAATATTGGCAAGGGAATATTTAGCTATTTGAACAAATTAATTATGCTGGATCTGAGCAACAATCTGATTACTGAGCTAAATGATTTGGTTTTCTTACACAATCAGAACTTGAAGAAGGTAAGCGGTAAAATTAATATTAATGTGTTGTCCCCTTCTGTTCCATTCTCTTCTCATTCATTTTGATTTTATTTCCCTTTCTTATGCTCTTGCTTCTTTTCTCGCTTCTTTTCGCACTTTTTTCTCCATTTTCTTCTCGTTTCTCTACTCACTTCACGTCTCATTTCTTTCTCGCTTTCCTTCTCGCTTTGCTTCTCCTTTCTCTTCTCGATTTTCTACTCAACTTCTTCTTGATTCTCTTCTCGCTTCAGTTCTCATTTTTATTCTTGCTTTTCTTCTCGCTTTTTCTCTCCCTTTTCTTCTAGCTTTCTTCTCTACTTATCTACTTTCTTTGCACAACCGTTGTCCGCACCTCTTTTCATCTTGGAGGAACTTCGAAATTTGTATGAACTGTGAAGTTCTCCTGGGTTCCTTGATTGGAAAGATGGAAAAACTACAATTAAGCAAAAACATAATTTGATGACGAGTGATTGGCTCTGCTAGTACTTTCTCTTCCTTCCTATTCTTTACATTAAGAACATTGTTCTACACTACGGTCATCCTTCCTATACCTATGCCCAGTAAAGTGGTAAAACGTCCTCTTTTCTATTTCTCTAAGATTGAGGAAGAGACTTTTGCTATTTTATTTTTTTTGGAATTTGGTTTAATTAACCTGGTTTTTGGTCTGTTCCTGCTGCCTGTTACTGCGTGACTGACTTGAAAATCCTTCATTTAAGTGTAACCCAGGAACCCATCTACCATTTTGAACTGTCGAATATGTCGACAAGCAAATATTTACCAATAAATTTTTCGACTTTAATTTCAGCTCAATCTAGCCGGAAACTCTCTGCAGAAAATCTCCGTTAAACTATTTTTACCAACTACCCAATTGACCGAACTCGATCTAAGCGATTGTGATCTCGTCAAGATATGGTTGGAAAGTGGAGTAGATGTGGCGCATGAGGTGATCTTCAAAAATTTGAAAATCCTAAACGTCTCGAACAATGACATTGAGCACATTTATGAAACGGATTTGGAAGATATGACATCGCTGACGGCGCTGGATGTCACAAACAATAAACTTCATTGTGACAATGAATTTAAGGATCTAATCAAATGGATTGAACGAAGAAAGGTTTGTGGCATTTTTGTTTGTTGTTGTTGTTGTTATTGTGATTTTAATTATTTTTTTTTTATTTTTTCTAGATTAAACCTGGAAGCAGTGATGTCTATGAAAATGCCCAATTAAATGATGATGTCTTATTGATGGCCACTAAATTTGAGAATAATTGGAATGCACTGTCCAGGGCTGTATGCAGAAAGGAATTGGATAACGGTAAACCAACAAAGGAAATCATTGATACTGAACTGGATAATAAGGGCGATGGTAGTAATGAGGACGATGATGATGATGATGAGGACGCCGATGACGATGATGATGATGTGACAAACGATGCAGATGATGACAATTACGATGATGATGATGAGTATGAGACCGCTGACAATGACATGAAATTGAATTCGGACATACGGTTGAAAAATACGGATCTACTAACGGAGGAAATTAACATCATTAAAGGATTGGACAATTTCAATCGTATAAGTAGCAAATTTAACAATAAAAAAAAAACATTAATAACAATAAAATCATTTCAGTTGAGGATGATGACGAATTAATCTTGGAACGTCGACCATTCATCTACTACGGTCAATATAGATATCTGATGCCAATATTAATTATTGTCTTCAGTGTACTGGCCATTTTGTTGCTTATCGGCAAAATTGTATCGTTGCTGATGCGACGACGTGGTGAACGGTATCGTCAAGCGTTGCTGGCCTCCAAAAATTCAATTGTCTACCAAAAGCTATCCGAAGACATTTGTGGTGGTCCGACAACGCCGAAATTCAATCGATACGCTCCTATCAATCAAGTGTAAATTAGTTTATGGTTTTAGGAAGAGTAAGATAGAGAGAGAGAGAGAAAGAAAGAAAGAGAAGAGTTAGAGAGTTAGAGGCTATGAACAGTTAGATTTTTTGTAAAAAATTCTAAATGCTCATCGCACAAAATTGAAGTTACGTACTTACAGATATATAGATAAATATATATATATATATTTAAGGATATTTAAACGTTTAATATGCAATTACAATCAAAATACTTAAGAACAGTTATCAAAATTATCCCTTTTTTTTAACAAATATCTTTTTAATACTTAATTTATTGGTTTTTTTTCCTTTTTCTTTTTTTTTTTGTGTAATAAACATTCCGTCATCTACTATTTAAAAAGAAAAAAAAACTTTTTGATACTTTTCCATTACTTAATTTATGAAGTAAGTAGTAAGTTAGTGCCTACATACACACACACACACAAACAAACAAACACAAACACAAATTAGACATACAAAATATTCATAATACAAAATATTCATAGATTTAGGAATCTAGATATTTTACCTGCATTAATATCTAAATTGGTGCCATGAACACAGATTTTTAACTGAAATACTTTTTCGAAACAGATGAAGACTTGAAATACAAAAAATAATTAAAAAAAAAAAATAATAAAATGAGCTTCCCAAAAAAAAAAACAAAAAAAAATGAATTGTGTTTGCTTTATTTTAATTTAGTTTCGTATACACTGCCCATTGCTAACCATAAAAGGCCTAACTACATTTTTTTTTCTAAGTTTATTTCACATATAGAACCAGCACAGCCGGAACATCTCTTAATAGAAGTTAATAAATATCGATAATTAGATATTTTCTTTAAAAAAGTTGCAAATCAAAAAAAGCCTATCTACAGAATTCTATATATTATAGGCTTCGACTACTTATTAGAGGCTTATCTACAAATATTACATATAAAAGTTGTCTATAACTCTAATGACCATAGTATTTTTTATAAATTATTTTGGAAAATGTATAGTTAGGCCTTTTATGGTTTGCAAGGCAGTATATAAACATTGTTTGCTGCATTGGATGGTACTCGGTACGAAATTATCCGTCCGACATCACTCGAATTTATATAGAATAATTTTTGAGAACTTCACTTCAAATATTGACAATTAATATTGGGAATTGATAAATTTTCGATAAAAAGAATGCAGAAATATTTCCGGCACCCTTAAGATGTTCAACGTGCAAGATCAAAATTAACTGTAAGTGATTATAACTGCTAACTAACAAAAAAAACGAAGATTTTGTCTATTTTTATATTTAAAATTGTCTTTCTAGCATCTTGTGGAGTGCTCTAATAGAACTCGAACGGATCCCTGTATGCAGAAATATGGCCAGGAATAAAAATAAATAAATAATTAATCAAATGTAATAAATGCATAAAAAAAATGATTTCAATAAATGGAAGGAACTTAAAAATCCGTCTTTTGTTTTGCATGCATCAATTTCAGGTAAAGATCTACAAGATTCACCCACATCTCTCAATTCTATAGAATATTTCCGGTAAAGATCAACAAGATGCATCAATATCGAAAAACTGATAGCGCCATTAAAACGGCCGTCCCCCAAAACCCTTAAATCCAAATTTTCATGAAAATATCTTGCAAAATAAGGATTTTCAAAAATCAGATTTCAAAACGGTACATGCAGCGCCATCTCTGGGCTGAGTTACCTTCTGCTACTTATGAACTCCTGATCCAAAAAATTTTATTTTTTCGTTTTGGCAATTTTTTTTTCGCCATTTTCGTGGGGCGTCGTTTGGTAAAAAATTTTTTAATGAAAATTGGTATTTGGGGGTTTTAAGGGACGGCCGTTCTAATGGCGCTATCAGTTTTTTGATATTGATGCATCTTGTAGATCTTTACCTGACACAAGCACACGCAAACTCGCCCACATGTAATAATTATTATGGATAGTTGAATACCTAAAACTAAAGCCTACAAGTGAAACGAATGAAGGGAAAAGAAAAGAAAATCAACTCGGTTTGATCGTATCTATATATTTTCGGTATGCTTACGAGAGCGGCAAAAGAGTGTTTAGGTTCTGGGGCTATGATGTTTTTGAGAAAACAGTTGAGACATATTTTTTTAACATATTCTTTGCTATAATCAAGAGAAAAACCACAAAATGTATCTTCTCTAAAATAAATTTGTCTTTCAGTACATAACATATGAATATAAAAAAAAAACACTAAAATACGTAAATTACAAAAAAAAATTCAATTAGGAACTACGATCTATCCTAAAGAAAAAAAAAACTATTTCTTATTCTTAACTTCGGCAAGTTTTGTGATTGCGTTCGTCAAACTGTTTATGGCATCGACTTTGATCTTTTCCACTTTCTCCTGAAGCATCAAAGCCATTTTTTGAAAATTCATATTATCTTTATGGCGTTCCTGTTCTCTTTTCATTTTTTCTCTTTCTAATTCCAGTCTTTTATCAAAATACTCTTTCCACCAGCTTTGGTCAACGTCATCAGTCTCAATTTCCGATTCCAAATTTTCCATTTCGAATTTTAATTTTTTAAATTCCAATTCAGGTTCCGGTGTATCATTTATCATACTGACATTCGGATTAAGTCTTGTCGTTAATCTGTCAAAATTTTACATTTTCGATAAGTAATAAATGAAAGGGGGGCCGGGGTGAAATGTCTACTTACTTTTCAATTTCATAGAAACTTGATTCGTCCTTGAATTTTCGTTTTTGTTGAACGGGCGGTGTATATACAACTGGTTCGTCGAAACCGCTATTCGAATATGATCCCTCGTCGATATTTTCCCTTTTGTGCTTGTAAATCATATCGATATCGTCGAAAAACTCCCAATTGACGACGCCCGTTTGATTTTTTTTCCCAATATTCTTATTGTACGTGATCATGATGTTGTGCCATTTTTTCGAAACTTTTTCCGCCGAAAATTCATAGCCCAGCGATCTCATCTTTTTGCATATATCCACCCATAGTAAACTTTTTCGTGCTCCGCCCTGTTCAAATTCGGCTTCTCGTTCGCCCCGTAGTCGTATTAGCGTTTTTGTTGCATCGGTCGTCCAGTACATTTGGCTTCTACGTGAATCCTCTAGATAGCCTGTAATTAAGAGAAGAGAAGAAAAAAAAATGGTGGTTAGCCAAATAACATTGTTTTTGAACGGATTACATCGAATTAATTACAATTGTCATCATCCTGTTGGAATTGTTGGTATGCGGCCATAGATTTAGACATAACAACAGGTTGACCGTCATTTGATTCATAATCATCATCGCCATCTAGAATGATATAAGAGGCAAATCTATATATCGTCTATGTAGAGGTAAAACTCACTAACTACATTTTGGTAAGTTATAAAGATAGAAAAATATCGTCTTCTGCAATAGATAGAGAATTGAAAATTACGTATGAAAATGTAAACAACAAGTTTTCGACAAAAGTGTAGATAATGAGTTTTACCTCTACACAGACGATATGTAAAATGGGACTTCTGTACTTTATCTTTTATTTTTTCAATATTAATGAAAGGAGTCCTGGTTCTTTTTCTAAAAATGTTTGGATTATAAAATCAAATCAACAGTTCCAGCTCTAGACAAAATGTTACAGTGAAATTCTTACTATAATCCTCATAACTCCCCCTAAATGGTGGAAATATTTTGTTATCGATAATTTTATTTTAAGTAAAATTTTAATTCCAATCTTTTTTGTTAAATAAATTTTTTTCGGTTTTCTAACAAAATATCGTCCAGTTTAAATTCCCATGATTTTCTCGATATTTTGTTAGAAAATCGAAAAAAATTTATTTATCAAAAAAGATTTTTATCAAAATATTACGTAAAATAAAATTATTTTTATAGAAATATTTCCATAATTAACAGAGTTATGCGAATTATAGTAAAAACGTCAGCGATACTTTTACATAGGTAAAAATAAAATCCACGCAACGTCACTGAAATGTAGAGAAAAACTGAATTGAAACAACCACTCTGTTTTGATTTTGAGTTAATCAAATAATCTATCACTATAAAAACGTTTAAGAGTGGTTTATAGTTGGTTTTTCGAATTTAAGGAATAAGTAGATTTCATCGCAATTCTTCGGTTTTTTTGGCGCCCGATAAAAGTGCGCGATTTACTAAAAAAAGAAGAAAAACTATGAACCTACCTATGTATGTTTAAATTTCTAGAAATTTTGATGGCAACTTTGGCTCAAGATGATTAGATGGAAAAAAAATGCTTTAAATCACTTAGGAACAATGACAAATTAAAGACGATCTCACTCTAACCGGCAATAAGTTGCTTCGTACATTTATTCCACATGAATGGTTGCTGGGTTCGTTCGATCATGAACGTTAAATTGTCTAATTCATAATATATAAGGGATCAAAAGGGTAAATAATTACATAATTTAGAAATAATAAATAATATAAAAAGATTTGGTATGGATCGTTGAAATATGATCGTAGGTATTCTATTCCAATAAACCGAAACTGACTCGTAAAACATCGTAACAAAAAAAAAATGGATTCCAAAAATTTATCACTTGGAAATCATAAATTATAATATTAATTTACAGAATTTGTTATAAATAATAATGATGTGATCGTAATTGTAAATAAAATGGTGGCTATTATTTGAACATCTCTACGAATATGAATTTTTTGTATAAAAAAAATTCTAAATTTTCCTAATTAATAAATAAACTAAAACAATTGATTATGTGTGTGTGTGTTTGTAGGGGGGATGAAAATAATTTCAAAACAATCTTCACTCTTCATATAGTCTTTAAACATCTTAAATTATTATTATTTGAAAATATTTCTTTCATTGTACGAGTATATCAACGAATTTTCAACGCATCTTAATAAATAAATATTAATTCAAACATCCACACATCCATATACATACATGTACATGACATACCTACATATGTATAAAATGCATTTATTATATTGAAGCCAACATAATCAAATCAATTTGTTTAAAATTCATAGAATTCATATATACTTAACGATACTCAAAACATAAAAATAATTTTGTCACTGAAACCGAATCTTAATTCATCTTAAATTCAATTAGAGTACCCACACAAAACACAATAAACACAACACACACACACACACATGCAGATTTTGATTTCTGGGTAATAAATTTTAATTGGCAACCATTTTTCTAGCAGCACTTGCAATACTGTACAGCGTCTATATGCAGATTTCTTGAACACCGGAATTTATTACAATTCTAAACATAAACATCAATTTTACTTACCGCCATCATCATCTGCAATATCAATATATTCACCACTCCACTGATTCGCCATATTTAGTAAGTTTTTCACAATTTTCTTTGTAACTAAAATCGAAATACGACAACTAATGCTTAAAATCTATTTAGATCTGACAGATGACCTAGTGAGACTGAACACCGAATGAAGACGAACAACAAAATGCTTGGCTATAGCATTTTTCATATATAGAAATTACACTCTCAGCACTTACTTTACTCTTCGGAGGATTTTTCTGTTTTTGTTTTTTTTTTTTTTTTTTTTTTTTTCTTTATTGTGGATTGGGAGGATTATTTTTATTAGAAAATTGTTATTTAGTGTGAAAGCGATTGTGATAAACCACACTTCTGAATACAGTGGT
>JANSTT010024047.1:0-18614 GCA_026745375.1 Platyura marginata | reverse complement strand
CGCCCCCCCGCGTTTGTTTTTACCTGCGGGGGGTTTTTCTGCTTTTTTTTTTTTTTTTTTTTTTTTTTTTTCCTACACTGTGGATGTGGAGGATTATTTTATTTACAAAATTATATTTATGGATGGCAATTATTGGCTAACACCATCCAGCTAAGTATGGTGGTAGCCGCGTATGGCAATCTCCTATCTGTATAGGCCTTTAGAACTGAATAAACCGGTTCCGTGTTTACCTGAAGAAAAACGAAAAATTCTTTTTGTTCTCCCTCCACCGGTCTGGATGTGTATTTGGCTTAGCTACAATTTCTACATAATGCCGATCGAAAATATCTACACACAAAAAGAAAAAAAAGAAAAAAAAGAAAAAAAAAAAAAAAAAAAAGAACAAAAAAAAAAACTTTTCTCTCAGGAATATTTTCGACTTGAATTTCCAATACATAAATATCTCTCTAAGAACATCGATAGATATGGATGCTGCTGCTGCTTGCTGGTGCTGCTGTACATATTGCCGCTATACGTCATCAATTGTTCCTTCTTTATGTACAGACAGAGTACCTTACATATACTTACTTACTCGTCATCATTTTCTCCCTTCAAATCTATCTATGCGATGTAACCCAAAAATAAATTTCTGTTTTCTGTATAGCATCACCAGCCATGACTTGACTATAGTCATCTTCATAGATTTTGATACGAATTTAATGTTTTTTGCTTGGCTTGCGTTTGAAAAATGGTTAAGAAAAGAACATCTGTCTGTCTCTCTAAATACAGATGTGGTGTTGTATGTGTCATACACACTTTGGTAAGAAGTATTAAATATTATTATTATTATAGTTGGGAACAGAATGGACAAAAATATTCTTTTAAGAAATGGGAATATAAAGAAAGAGGCATTTTTAAAGTTGTTTTGGTATAGTATGAGTGTTTTGTTGGGATAGATACGAGCTTTGATTAGAATGCCCCATATCGTCGATCGTAATAAGTCCCCCGTGTGTAGTACGGTTTTTATTACCATATAAAGATTACTCATATATAGAGCATTTAGCATTTAATCGAGTTTGAAGAGAAAATTCTTTCTTCTTTGTTAAATAAACATACAAAGAGACTAAGGCAGAGTCAGAGCAGAGGTAGGTAAATGAATTTTTCGTTTTTTTTTTTTTTTTTTTTTTCTTTTTCTTTCTTCGAGATAGGACAAAAATATCCCCTACTCAGGTAGATATTTGAATAAACATTTTCTGGGAAGTAGGTAGGACAGAATTTTTATTGTTTTGTTTTTCATATTCAATTTGTGATTGTTTGAATAGCTGTGATCAGATAGTAGTAGGGTTGCCACACACTTTTGTCAGGAATTTTTGTGAAAATAGGTAAAATCATAAGAATACCATAGAAAATTATACATATAAATTAAAAACAATAACAATACTAAAGAATAAAAATAAAAATAAACTTAAAAAAAATAATACAAACAATACAGGATGTCCTAGTGGTGAGAGAACAAATGGTGGTGTAGTAAGGACAAAATTGTATCTGTGAGTAAATCTCTAAAACTAACCATTATCGAATGTATCTGACCAATATCTGACCACATAAACTCCCGAACATGGTAAATGGGTGAGGTTATATTTAATTTCAGGACTATACAGACCCAAAACTATCATACTTTATCTATCAGAGTTAGTGTCTATTAATGAAGTTGACAAGACTCAGTTCAAAAAGACCAAGTCTGTCAAATGGTTGGAGTTCTGTCTTTGATTTAGGTTTTTTGGGTCTCTCTGTATATAGTCTAACCAGATAGATCTTACGAGTACACCGTAACCTCGATTTGCGTCGTTAATTGGTTCCACAGACGCAAATCTATTACATAAGATTTCTATAAGAATTCTTTATTAATGCGTTCCACCAAAATCAACAAATAAAACGACGCAAATCGAGGTCTTAGTGTATATGTCTGATAGAGATTTTTTCATTCTTTCGACATTGATCTGGGATGTTCCCAAAAAGTTTTGTTTAAAATTGCCGGCAATTTCGGATCAAATTTTAATTTAGATCGTCGAATCGCTGTTACCTTCCAACTGTACCTATGTATATAGAAGAGAGAAAAGAAATGTTTACCTTCGGAACAATCTAATTGCTATATGGAAGTGACATGATCATACCTTATTTATTTCTTCTGGAATGATCGTCAATTGACAATTATATAGTTGCGATTTACATAATTCTCTACAATTAAAATTAGAAATTTATTTTCGTTTCCAAAGATCTTTCGAACTTGATCCAATTACATTCTCCAAATACGCTAAATCCTAGTGTTCTAAATATTTTATTAGAAATTGGATTCTCTGCTATAACAAAGCCAAGCACATCTAAATTTTCGCTATTGGCAAATCGTTTACAAAACGCTTTCAACATTAACAGTCCATATCCTTTGCCCCGTGCAACATTGATCGTTGTTAGAGAGCTGACAAATCAAATATGTTATTATCGTAATCTATTATTAAGGAGAGAGAGAGAGAGACAGAGAGATACAGGCAGTTCCTAAAAAAAGATCGTAAAAAAAATTTAAAACGATCTACGTCGGGTAAGGACCAAATACTCTGCCATCCGAAAAGTTAATTTCCATTTTTTTAAATGCAGACGGATAGGCTAAATTCCACAAATAGGAATTTTCGTAAAATTTCGTCCAAAAAAAAAAATGGTTGATTGAAGGTATTGGTCCTTAACCGAAAATATGTACGAGTATAATACAAGAACTGCATGTACTCTCCGTGGCAATTACCCGGCTCCACAATTTTCATTGACCAATATCCAAGATAATAGTCTATTTGTATCCCGACTGTATAATCCTAAGCCCCAATTTAAACTGATCACCGAATTTAAATAGTAAATGGTGCCCAGCGACTTCATATGCCAAAAATCATCAATAACTTGAGCATCTTTTGCACAAAGGTCGGACATATAAACATCGTCCGGTACTCTAAATACAAAAAACTTGTTTAAAAACAAAAAAAAATGTTCAAGATCAACAATTGACCTACTGATAGTCCAAATGTTTGGCCAATTCTAATGGCAACCACATGGACAGATGATTTTTTTGCCAAACAGTTCTGATTTTTCGTTCACTTGCAATTTCATCTAAAATGCCCTGATGCTGTTTCTCAATTGACATAAAAAGTGGACCAATCTCCCAATTGATTCGCTTTGTTTGGGCTAGACATTCGCCAAGTTCTCGATTGCTCTCCTCCCAGCTATACACAAACACGGTGTAATCCTAAAATTACTATCCGTTATTAATATAGAATTAGCTTAATGACGTCATCAAATTTACATCAACATATTCTCTATTCCCTTCAATTGTAATCGCCACAAAGGTACAGTTTTTGATGTCGCCATTTTGTGGAGCAAAAAAATCATATCTGCATCTGGCCGACAATGAATCGATTCGGTGTACATTTTCGGGCTGTTTCATCGTGGTTTTCCACTTGTATTGCATCGATAGAAAGTGATGTGCTCTCAATGAGATGGGAAGATGATTTTTGGTTATTTTAATCAAATGCAGAATTTCTTCATCGGAAATTGGTCGAAGGATGTCCATTGAAAATTCTGACACTTCCATCTTTTAAAGTAAATATTGAGTTAAAATAAACAACAACAAAATCAAATAAAATCGGCCCGAGTTAAAGAAATACTACGGAATTGCAATTGAGATCCAACTGGTCTGCCTGTCTCTGTATGTTCTTCTATTTATCAATATTAAACAATATGGCGATACTGTAACTGTAAGGCTATAATTAAATCTGTATATTTATTGTTTAAGAGATAATTGATAATTCTGTCAATACAATTATGATAAATAATTGATTACGAGTGCCAATACTACAAATGAACGTTGACCACTTCACTGTGGTTATTGACATCATCCAGAAGTATTTTCAATAAATTATTTCGATAGAAAATCACTGTCTCAGATGTTCTCAAACTTTCTGAATGGCAGCGCTCTTCTCTGGAGAATCTTTTCGTAAAAATATTTTTATTAAAAATCCATAATCTAACTATGGGATGGTTCAATATTTCTTTATATTCACCAAAAAGGTGAGGAGCAAAGATGCGAGAACCAGAGGAAGGAACCTTTCAAGCACAAAAAGTACGATTCAGTTTAATAGAAAATGGCCCCCATTATCTTTCTTCTATTGGAAGAAAAGTTGTTGATAAGTTTTGCATTCTAATTCGAATTTGTTGACAGTTCTCTGTTCTCGTTGTTTTGGTCTCTTTCAGCCATTTTTGATTAAATGAAAATGACGAATTCTTCATCTGCTGCACCGGACGCGTTGTGCGCATATTTTTTTTCTTGGAACATATGCGATATAATCAGTCCTGTATTCTATTATCTAAGGTGTGGAGGTTACCCTGTGAAAAATGCCTGTTGCATTAAAAGCTTTAAGAATGCACAATCAACTTCCCTCTAAACAATTTGAAAATAGAAAAAAAAGCTCCGGGACTTCATTCGGAAGCAGATCGGCATTCTTATTTCAAAAATTACTTTGCAAAATATTGGTCATTCTCGTAATCGAAAATGTTCCGATTCTTCGCGATCGTTCTTCGTGTTAAGAAAGTACTGGCCAAACTACTGCGGACAGTACTTTATTCAAAGTTTATTCATATTTCATCAATGTATGTGTGAGTTTATGTTCCTTTTACGTTTACGATATTACCGCTCGTTTTGCCTTCAATATTTCAATACCGATGATAATTACTGTATTTTGGCACATGTCCTGTAAAGTACACGCAGATCCACTGTATATTAGTAATTTACGCAGTACTTTATTGATAAGAGGGATTCTAAATCGTACATTCGTTCATATTCGTACATTCGTTTCCGAACTGGGTTCGGATTTTTGTCTTTACTATATTATACGGCGTCCGGTGACAGATTAAATTTAGTCCTTAATCATCATAATCATAAGCGTTCATTAAGCATCATTTGTGCCATTGGGTATGATATGTGGACATTTTACCTACTCGGTCTTTTCGGGTAAAAGGCATTCACAAATTGCTTTTATTTACACTTTTGATTAGTTTCTTTTTTAATCTTTAACGTCAAACTCGTAATTTCGACACCAAAGTAAGCACCATTTTTAGGCATACAAAAAAGCGGCCATTTGCTGATCTAATAACTCCATTGATGAATATTTAATATCCACAGTAACATCGATCTAATCCGAAACGTCGCTATTGCGCATATGAACCAAAATAATCGTATTTATCTGTAGCTACTCTTCAGTTTCAATTGTACCGAGACAGCGCAATCTGCAAAGGAATTAGGTTGAGAATTAAATTTTAACCGTTATTTAAATTTTTTTCGGGGGGGAGGGGGTGTACTATCCAGAATGGAACTATGTTAGAAGTTCTGGTGGTCTATCTAAAATACACGGATTTATTGATCATAAAAAATATTCAATTTTATTTTATAATACCAAGGTTTGCAGCAATTTATAGGCTCTAAAGAAAGGGTACCTCAGAAACTTTACCTAGTAGGTCTACTGTGGTTGTCGCCAGCGATTGTTCAATGAACGGTTTTTCAATTTTGGTGAAACTCGCTCCGCAAAATGGAATTGTTTGCCAATATCAGAATTTCGTATTATAAAACACTTTCGGACTCACTACCTATTATAGAATACCATACCGACGTGTGTGATGACAATATCTGTCTTAAAAGGCTGGTGATGAAATTGAAAAGTGATTTGTAGCGTTCCTCAAAATACCAGGGGATACGTGTTCAAGAGACAAGATTCCGACTACCCACACAGTATGAAATCAAACCAAATCGAAATTTCAAATATTTCAACCATTACATTTATATTATCCTTAAGACTTTATTCATTAATTTTAAGTATGTCCTTATATAAGTATGTAGGTACTTAAATACGGTTAAACAGCGTTCATTAATTATACATATTTAAAGCTAAGTAATTTGTTTAATACTTTGGTATTAACAAATTATGTTTCATTACATAATTACTAAATGCTAAATTTTAGTTTAATCACAAAAATAGGGGGATTTTTTTTTTTTTTATTTGGAAACTCGTCTACTGAAGCGGAATGAGAGCAGTGTCCATATGCACGGGTTGTGCACGTAGTAAAAAAAAAGATTTAATTTATACGGTCTTTTGGTCTACATAAAATATGTAGCAAATATGGCAACCAACTTACATTTACTACATGTTTTGTTACATTCTTTTTGGCAGCTTAGTTATTCAAATAAAATATGAAAAAAAAAAACGAATTAATGTGTCACACGCACGCTCATAATTATAAAATATGTTTGATTCAGTTTGATTAGAAAATACAATAAATGACCTACGTTTTACCTACTACAATGTAGCAAATGTAACAAATGCGATTTTTTTTACTACATGTACAATCCTGCCGCCCGTACGCATGTAGCCACACCGTAATAAAAGTAATTGAGAATATTTTAATTTGTGGCGAAAGCGAAAGCACAAAATCTGTTTTTGTGTATGGGCCTACATAGTACATAATGCATACGGGCCATATACATATATCGAATGCGAATATCAGACGATTCCAATAATTTATTCTTTGAATTAAATATTAAGTTTAGTTTTATGTGTGGAGGTGGTGCTTGCTCATCAAAAAGTAAGATTTAAAAAAAAAAACTAATCTTAATAATAATAATGAAAGAAGATCAATATGTAAATTAATTGTGATTTGATGATGGGACGGATCTATATAAATTTTAAGGGCAGTAGAATTTGATTACAATGAACTACGAGATAGGTCATTTGACAGAGTTGATAGTCAGAGCTTAATTTGGTCTGATGCTTTACATTATTTTCTATAATTACTAATTACTACATAATCCATCGCTCTTTTGTACACATTCTGTTCGTTTAGTAGTTCCCATTTATATTTTGGCAAATCAATGTGAATCTGACCACCGAACCGAATTTCTAGCTCTCTCTCTCTCTCTAAATGTTCAACATAATAAATTTACATTGTAGTCTCTGATTCTGGTGGCGTATGATAATTTAAATTATAGGCAGGCGGTCCATTGTTTAGAAATGCCAACGATCGGACACTTTCACGTGAACCGGGTCTACGCTGTGGAACTTGTGGTATTGCTTGTGCCTGTGACATTTGACCACCACCACCATTCAGTTTAACAAATACATTTTCAGCTTCGGCAGTCACAGTATTGTATGAGCTCAAATGTCGTGCACCGTGAAAATTGGAATAACTAGACCGAACGGATGGTGGACGCATCGTATATAGATCGTCCACTACATCGGGATTTGTTGTTAGATTAGTTGTTGAATGTTGATACGTTGGATTGTAGTGACCTTGACCGGAATTATTTGTATTGTACGATTGTTGTTGGTATGCATCGTTTGCCATTGTCATATTATAGTAAATTGGATCGGGATTACGTTGAAAACTATTTAAATTAGTACTATGATGATTATAAGTCTTTGTCGTCGCACCGATCGGCAGATCTTTGTTCAAATACTTTAAATTCGTTTCGGTCAATGTTGGATTGTCTTTGTGCTGAAATGCTGTATAGGATTTCTTAACAGTTCCTTGTTGTTCGATTAATTTGGTGACCGGATTTTGTTGAAATTTTCTCCGTGACGTTCGTACACTGGTCCGATTATTGCCATTGCCATTGTGACTGCGTCGGCTATTTGTACTGTGTCGATTTGTTGAACCGCGCGTCATCACCGATCGACGTTTTACCCGCCGTGGTGTCATCGGTTTCGGGCTGACTGGTGGTCTTGTGTCCGTTCGTCCATCATAATCGAGCATGTCATCGGAACGGCCACGTATTGTATCGACCGGTGGACTGAATTCAATTGAATAGAGTGATTGACGATGTTTGGTTTTGGTTTTTGTACTATCTCTGTTCGCTATATGGTGGAGAAAAGAGAAATAATTTTGTTTTTTTTAGTACATTTTTTTACTATATTTCGTTTGTATTGAATTTTGTAAATAGTAAATTGGTAGATATAATAATAGTACATACCAAACCACACAATAATAAAGCAAATGCCCATACCAATTATATGAAATTAGTAGTTTCACCACATAAAAGATTTTAATCGCAATGAAATAAGTGCATTTGTGCAGCTATTAAGAGTACACGCTACCAAAACAAAAAAAAAACGATAAAAATATAATTTGATAGAGTGATGGTTAATTAAAAGCCTTTTTGTTAGTTTTTTTAATTTGTTTTATTTGTTTTTTTTTTTATTTTTCTTTATAAATTACAAACAAATTTTTAAAGTAAAATACAAAATGCTACATCAAATAATTCTAATTAGATTAATTTCTTTTATCTGATACTCGTATATAATAATCTACTACATTCTACAAAAAAAATTACTAAATAACTATTAATTAAGATGGGGGTGGACATTCTAAATAATGTGGTTCGATATTTATAGACTTTATATGAAATTTAATAAAATTTTAATAATTTAACAGATATTTTGTTTGGGATAGAAATACGCAAATTGGAAAATCGCAACTTTTTTCCTTTCTTCTTTAAAATGTGTACTTAAAAATTATAATAAGAAAGTCAAAAAAAAAAAAAAAAAAATTCCACAATAATTAGGCATTCTTAAAAGCAAAGCAATTTTTCAGTCTCAACATTTATAGGCATTTCACACGATGGAAAAGTTTTCGTTCGCGATATGCGAAAAAAAATATCGCCACAAAAAGTGCAGTGTTCACACGTAGATGGGACCTTGGCAACGTTTTCTATCGCAAAAGTCAGTATGACGAAAGAAATATCGCGAAACGTTATCGCTTATAAATATCGCGAAAGATCGTTATTCGTATACTATGCGTTTAAAATAGTTTACTTGTTAATAAACTGCCAAAAAATATCGCGAAAGTGCTTTCGTAAAAGTAACTTTGTTGGTTTCGGGAAAAAGTTTCGCGATATTCAAGAAATCTTGTTTACACGTCGAAAGTAATATCGCGAAAAAACAAAAATTATCGCGATAGCAACGAAACGACATTTTTCGTGAAACATTTTTCTGTTCGCATGCATTTCGACACTTTGTCAAACTTTTTCGCGAAAAACTTTCATCGTGTGAAACCCTCTTTATAGCCTCATGTGTTTGGCCTTTTTTGTTAATTTATCTGAAAAAAAAACTAGTAGACGGCTATGCGATATTATAGAAAATTAAATTACTATCCCCTTTTTTTTATTTCCTGGAATGCAGTCTTCTAGGAATCAAAAAGTGGTTAACGATATTTCAAAAAAAAAAACTTAATAAATGTCTTAGTAAAAACTGCGTCAAGATATTTTCATAGAACTAACTTTTTGTATATATCTAGTTAGATATGTATATGTCTTCGTAAAGTCGATATTTCAGCACCACGTCAACTTCTTTAGTCGTTTTCCTGCTGTCTTCCTACACTAGGATAACTAATGGGCACCATTTGTGCTAATTTTTTGAATTATTATACCTATTGGTACTTTTTAAAAGTGGGAACATGCGGAAGTCTTGTTGTTTCTTCTTAATTATGCCTATTTTAGAAAAATGCCCTAAGATTCCAATGATTCTGGCATCTTCAGTGAATAGGAACAGTGTGGTGTCTAAGGAATCTGAGCTAACTGCATGATAGAAGAGACGAGCAGGTTGAAACCAACCATCATCATGTCGTACACTAGTGCCATGATGATGACGTTGATGATTACGGTACACAGTTATATAATTCCATTCTAGCTTTCAGACATATTTCGTGTTTACCAAATTTACCGAGGTCGAGGAAGAATGAACCAAAGATTTTGTGTTTTAACGGAATAAGTACAGAACACGCTACCATATTGAGTAAATGGCTGTTTCTATCTGGATACCAGTTTTATCGAGAATAGGGCTTTCCTTTGCTTTTGTAGTTGAAACGATTTTACTGTCCCGTCGGCTGAGATGACCTCGGCTAAAAATCGAGCTCCCTACGATTATGCCCGGTAAAGTATTTAATACTAATACACCAAATGTAATTACAGTAAATAGAAAGTCCGCAAGTAAAATAATTTTCTATTTAAATTATTTGGTATTTGGTTTTTACAGTAGGATCTGGTCAACTGGAACCAATAAAAGTTTATTTGGGAAAAAACTTAAATTAGGTAAGCACAAATAGAGGTCTGAATATTTTTGGAAAAAAATGATCAAATAAATTCTGTGGCCATTAAGATTTCTTCAGATCACAAGGGAAAAACAGTCTATAGATAATTATGGTCATTTTTATCATGTGAACTTAAGTGGTTCTGACAAATGGCCACAGATTCCAATGTATAGATTTTTAATTTTATCAAAAAATTATTTGTCATTCAGAAAATAAAAAAAACGATCATTCTTAGAAATTGATGTCTCAATAAAGTTGGTTTTTTTTAAAAAAATTTTTTTTAGAAAAAATGTTTGGACGAAAGATGAATCAAAAATAAAATTTGTACCTCTATCACCAACATTTGGACAATGTCAAAACAGATAGAAAGGAGTACCACCAGAACTATTTTGAGACATCTCGTTTTTCAAAAAATTTGATGGAATTAATTTTGTTTGGTCATTTTGTCAAACAAAACAGTTAAAAGGGGAAATGTCGCTTTTGTAAAACGGTCTAGGCCAAAAAGTCAAATAAATTTCAAAAATTTAACTCAATCGACCAATAATTTTTTTTTTTTGACTATTCGCAAAAATAATGACGTCATTGAGGTCATCATGTTCTATGTAAGTGTCAGTCAATTTAATGCCGGCACGTTCAATTGATCGAATAGAATGCATCAATATTAAGCAATCACAATTCCTTGAACTCGCCCATTTTCTTATGTCACTGTCATTTTTTAGATTGAAAAACTACCACTCTTCAGCTACATTTGACGACTATCTTATCTAATTCTATTATTTTAAATAAATTCAATCCTAATTCAACATCAAATTTTCTTTAAAACACAAAAGGAAATAGTGTCAATTAAGGTACAAGAAAAAAAAACAACCCAAAAAAAAATGATTTCTAAAGCTGTTCCGGAAAGCTACCATTACTACAATAAGATCTAGGTCGCGCTTTACTTCGCCCGCTACTATTTTGCTTTCGATGTGACAGCCGATCATGCGATCGTACTCGTTGTATTGAATAGTTTTTATCATAACCCGGTGGTGTATCACGAATTTGATCGTACGCATTCACATGAAAACGTTCCTTTCGTCTGCGTGATGCGGCACGATTTAAATTTGGCGATCTAGTCACATAGTGATGTGGCATTATGTAATTATCGACGACACCGTCCGTATCATTTGGATAAATTTGTTGGACAAATTGATTGGTTGGATGACGGAATTTTTGAAAATTACCATCGGGACGAAGTTCACGCGAAAAACTATCAAGACTTTCGGAATTTTCATCATTCTGATTTTCCCTCGATACATAACGATTATCGTACGCATAGTAATTGTGATTTGGTCGCGGTGTCGGTACATAACCGTAGTTTTGTTGATCAATATCGGATTCGTTACGAAATGTTTTCATAGATTGTAGCGTATACATTTCGTTCCCTTCGTCAATGTCATTCACCAATTGTTCGGTCGATAGTTCCGTGTATCGTATGTCCGGTTTATTGGCAAAATTCATATTTGAATGTTTCAGATTATGATTATATAGTGACGATAATGAGTTAGTATTTGATGCGTTAGATTTATTAACACCTAAATGATTGTTTGCGACTTTTGGTGATATTGTAGCACTAGTGGCTGTTGGTATGCATGAATAGCTCACGTACATTGGATGTACAACAGTATGTTGAGGACTTTTGGCATCACCACCCATGAAATCGACTGCAAAGAAATTGTTTTATATTGGCTAATTTGTGTTACATCAATACATTTATTTTCTTTAGCATTTTAATATCGATGATATGTACAGCGGAGGGAGAGATCACTTAAAATAGGCCGTAATATTTTTACTTTTTTAATTTTTTATACTGAAATAAAGTTAGGAATACGTTGGTATAGGGAAATGTTATCTAATACTAATCTACTGTATCTAGCAAATTATTTAATAATTTATCAAATGATTTTTTACTTGTCATTCAATTTACACTTTTCACACTTTTCCAAAGTCTCTCTTTCATTATCTTTAATTTTATCACTCTGAACAAATGTAGTGCGATTTTGATCGTTAACTTTACATATCAATCTCGTCGAAAGACGAAAAATCTGACCAATACTGAATAATTGATGAATTATAATTCAAGTTAAGTTGCGTTTATCATAAAGAAAAATCTCCATGTTTTCTAAAATTGAAGATTGAAATAATAGGACACCATTTTGGCTAATGCTGAATTTATAGTCTTGACCTTGACGATTAAGTTCATTTTGAATTGAAAATCTCATAGTAACTGTAGAATAATAATCGATAAGCCAAAATAGACGCTGAATAACTAAATGCTGTCTGTAAGCGGGCATATTTTCGGAATTAGTCATGAGTCTATGTATAAAAGAATTGTCTGTCCATTTTTAACCGATCTTGCTCTATTCGCTCTGATAAATGTTAGAATTATAGAGCCAAAAATCAAAAAAAGTGCAGCAAGATTTTGAATTCAGCACAATATTTGTGTTATTTATGTAAATTGTTTGTCTTTTGAATTGGGTGTGTTCGCGAGAACAAAATCGCACTACTGCTTAGATTTTCATTTTTAAAATTATATGAAAGTGAAAGATATTCAAAATTCATTCAGCGAACTTATTATTATTGATAATGCCAAACAATAAATCAAAATCACTTGATAAATTACCTCACCTAAAAAGCAATGATTTCACCTCAAATATTTGTTACATGCTAAACATTTTTTTTTTTAAGGCAAGAAGAATAAATTTCTATTTTAATTTATACCCGAAACTAATGAAAGGAAATTACTTTTAATTGCATGAATAAATTAAAGTTAATTGAACTTACATCTGTCATCTTCATCTAAAAATATTTTTGCTATAAATATTGCACCAAGTAAGGCCAGTACCTTAAAAAAAATTAAAATTAAAATTAAAAATAAATTAAGATGTACATTACAACAACAACAATTATGTTTATAATCAATTTTCTATAATTACCGATAAAATTACTTGCACCGCTGAATGTATAATTTCCACTTGCGGATAGTCGAGCAAACAATTTTCAACTTTTTCTGGTCGAACAGGACGATAGAGATCTTCTGACGTTATGTTTATCGGATAGAAGGGTACACATCCAAAACCATTAACCTCAAACCATGAAACACTTCCCGTTCCAAGGTTAAGGATGGCACTGTTCTACAATGAAACAAAAAAAAATCTACTGTTAAAACGCATATGATTTAATATTTACTTATTGATCGGTTTCATTCCATTCAGTTAGCTATTTCGTCATGCAAGAGTGCTTGTTAAGCATTGAATTTAAGTCGGATCCATTTTAATTTAATTCGTAAAGTTCAGTGGTGCGTAGACTCTTTAATATATGGCATTATGTTCGATGTACAACATTTGATTTTAAGAAAGTTAAATTGAAAAATTACGAACGATATTAATCGAAAATCTTACTCGATCAAAATAAGTTTTAAGAAATTAAAAAAAAAATCCATAATTCAGAAATATAGGTTAAAAAAAGTCAAGACAATCGAGTAATAAGAACTAAAAACCTACACAAATCTCAGATTATAGGTCATTGAATTTTTATTTTAGTTAGTTCGACCATATTCTTGATGTATCGAATCGATTGAGTGGCGGCCCATTAATATATTTCTTAAAATACTTCATGAACACTTCGTACAGATGAGAACAAATCACTTTGCGCTGGCGAAATTTTGTCGATCAAATATTTATATTGATTATTGTATATCTCATCTTAATCTCTAAAAATCGATCGAGTATGATCGCGTGAACGATAGTTCGGTTCAATAATGAAACTTTTGCAACTCTGTTTTGGTTTCACCCAATGTCGGTTCATGAAGTTCTTGATTATTGTACTAAAAAAACGGATAGATCTACTCTAAACAGCTTGATGTACTATTTGATGATCTCAAATTTGAATCGACTTCAACTGCGTAAGAAAACTATCCAGATATCCTTTCTTAGAAATGGATAGATTTATTTCATTTCTCCATGAAATGATAGAAAGTTCGGACAAAGCCAGATGCGATTAAATTGTGAACATAGAAATATTACCGGTGATCTTGTGATATTGCCTCAATCAATTACAGATTGTTAGTAATGACTTCATTTGAGAAAAAAAGGCTAGGCATTGCGTTCGAATAGTACGCCCACTGGGTGTTTTAATCGAATAAAGTGTCCCTGGACGTCAAAATGATGGTTTTTTACGCTCTCTCTCGAATTCTGTGACAGATGCTGATCGAATCTACTCGGACAGTTCGGAACATACTGGTGATTCTCGTTTTTCTTCCAAATTTGGATAATTTTATTGTAGCATCCATAGCTCATCATTTTAATCCGTTTATCGGAGAATGTTTAGAATTTTGAACTCTTTACCCATTTTCAGTTTTTCCCGATACTAAATCGCGGAAAAAATTTCTATTCTTCTATAACGACGCATCAGCGAATATCGATACAGTTTCGATTTCGGACGATGCGATAACGATTGTGCTTTTTATACAAAACTACATCAAAACTTTTGGCTACATTCTACAAACGTAATAATCAACTAATTCAGGAGCAATAAAAGATTTCGGAAAATAACTTAACAAATATTTTAAATACGTGCTATAGAATAGGGCCTGTAGCTACAAATTTTAGCGTACCATTGAAAAAAACAAAATTGAAACAAAATCGCACCCACTACTATATAAGATAGGTTAGAGTTCTGTTTTTGACTTTACTTTATCATCTTGACCATAATTTTGACTACACTTTAGCTCTAGACAATCTTTTAGGTTATCACAAATCGAAACCGGAATCACCACATATGGATTCATTGAATATTTGATGTATTTCTGATATTTTGTTAATATTCTCCCTAATTCAATGCGCCCGGTTTAAGTGCTTCATTAATTTTCCCCTATGGTATAGCTAAGGGCCTCAGATAATATGAAAGTTTCACAGGCTTCCTTTAGATTTTTTTTTCTTCATTTTCGATAATAATATATTGAGTTGTACAGTAGGTTGAACCATCAGCTATGTTATTTACCTACCAACTAAAACAAATTTTTGAATATTTCTATATATAGAATAGAAGGAACGAATTTATTGTACAGGTAGGGTAGGTGGAGGACTATACTATACTTAAATATATCAATGTCATTGTACTGAGGTGTAGGTAATAAGTATGTGTATCAAATCAAATAATAGCCTTTGAAATTGCATGTTTGGTGTATAAAATGTTTTCGAGTCTTTCGATCAATATTAAAATAGTTCTAGAAATTTGAAAACAAAAATACAATATTAAGAGGACATTGTATGCCTACTTATGTATATTACTCAATATGAAACATAAATATTTGAAAATCAATTATGTCTCTTTAATTTTTTTTTTATTTCAGTCGTTAATTAGATTAAATCAAATATGTTTGGAAAAAAAACATATCAATAAGCCGTCAATCGAACATTAGATCTCTAATTGAATTACAAAGCTTAAGTAGGTAGGTACATTAATTAAATAATTAGTGAACTATCCTGGCTTCTATAAAATATATATTCTGAAAATCATTGTTCAGATGAACTGCCTTTACAATATTTCGATAAGACTTAAAGTATACAAAAATAAAAAACCATCACATAATTTGCTGAAGATATGATCAGCGACCAATTAAACTGTGTGGCACAAATGGTAAGTCTTAATCGGGCGGCAAATAAAGATGTTGGACTAATATAAAATTCACTCAGTGAAATATCAAATGTAATTTTCGTTTTTATTATGTAACAAATTCCCAAAAAAAAAAAAATTAAAGACAGTCCTGGATTATTCTAATATGCACTCTTCATTTTTCGTACATTTTATTCACTTTGTACTAATAATCATTAAATTCATTTATACATTTTATGCCCATGCTACTGTCATCTCACAAACGCCTAGACGTTTCATTCGAAAGAAGACGGCAAACATATTATTTGTTCTTAATTAAGTATTCATAAAATTTTCAAGTTCTAGCCTATATAGTCTCCTGTAGAAAATTTCTATCGCAAATAAATAATTGAAGGGTTCGTTTCTCTTAATTAAACGATCGCATCTTAACTAAGCGACAATTTTCTTGAAAGTTATAAATTGGTTATATTTTACGTTAAAGAAACGTTGCTGTAACTGTATTTTAACAATTAGAGGGGAAAAAATGTTACTATAAAGAAATAAAATATTTATTTCAGTAAAACGTTTTTTTTTTGTACTTTAGTCATTAAAAACTGTCAATTTACGGTTTAAAGACAGTTTCTGGAACGTTTATTTACCGTAGATATAACGAATTCATAAATTTAAGTTAAATCGCTGTTTGACAATCATTTTTGAGTATAAAACTCTTAATGTCGTCTCATTTTCTTCATTAAAAAACATTAAATATTCTACAACTACAAACACACTCATACTTATATTTTTAAATAAATAAATAAAAAAAAACTCTACTTACTTTATCTAATATCCCAACACTTAAATAAAAACATATTAAAAATGTGTTCCAACCAATCCACAGAATGTTCCATATTGAATACTGAAAAATAAAAGCAGAACAAAAAAAAAAAAACGGTAAATAAAAGTATGAATCATTGATGAATCTTTAAATAATTTATTAGTCAGTTTAGTGCACAAAACTGTGCGTTTGTTGTTGGTGCTTTTTTATTAATTCAGACACTTTTGAATAATATTGTGAGAATGTAATGTAAATTGTAAATAAAAAAAAAAAAAATTGTATTGGAATAAATTGCTGCCTCTTGGCTGCATTGACGATAAACATTTTGTTTGTACACAATTCTAATCAAAATCAATAATATAATCAGAATTTCTGATAAGATAAAAGTAAATAAATATAAAAATCACTCAGCTATAGTTCGTCAGTTATGTATGTATGTATGTATATGTGATCCAATAAATTTTATATTAGTTTTTTTTCAGAAAATATGCTTATGCGTTATGCCATAACATTGATATGATAATTAGTTTTTTTTATATTTACTTAATATATACAAAAAATACTTTATATACTTATACATAAACGTAATACTTTATTTTTTTGATAAACGTGAGTTGCCCAATTGCTGACGTATTTTTCGACTAAATAAACAGAGTATCAACATAAAATCAATATTTTTACCTGAATTAAATGAGATTACCTAACTTTTTTGACAGTGTAGTGATAAAATGGAACTTTTTTTTTAATTATAAAACAATCAAAGGATTGTCAATTATATCGAAAATTTTGGTGTAAACATGTGGTTCTAGGACAAAATCCCCTCTGATAATTTTCTTTAATGCGGACAAAATAGCCTCCACCCTCCTGATAATATTCTTTAAAGCGGACAAAATCACCCGCGGACAAGGAGAATTCTGTCAGGGGAGATTTTGTCCGGGGAGGATTTTGTTCATCTTAAAAAAAAGTCCGGGGGGGGGCGGATTTTGTCCGTTTACCGTTATCGGCGCCTATTGTTATCCTAGTTTTTACTTCCAAACTAAAATATAAGTCAAAGACCCGAGACTTGAAAGATCTATTGTGAGTTTTATATCGATGGCTATTTGAAAAAAGGTCATAACTCTAATTTTTCAAATTTTTCAGGAGAGAGAAAAAACTACACAGCATTTCAACGACGAGCATATTTTTTCGTGTAATTTAAGTAAAATAGTGTTGCCAGATAGTGTAAAATATCCCAAATTACCAAATTTCATAAACAAAACTGATATTAGGGCCTTTTGTTAAATAATCATCGATATTTGTCTTCTCGTAGCGGGGTCCTGTTAATGGATTTCAGTATCCGCAAGAGATTATTCTGGTTGGATATCGTTTGGAGTCAGTATGTAGCCTCCTAGATGACATAGGGCCGAACATTCAAACAAGAGTATGTGTTCCGCTGTTTCATTCTGTTCGAGACAGAAACGGCATGAAGCGCCAAGTGTTCTGTCGATATTGTGGAGATGGTATCTTCGGTGGTCAGTGAATACAATATAATGATATGCACTCATTAATAAATTCCTGATATGAATATACTTTCTCACTCGCTGAATACTTGTATTTGAATAAAAAGGTATTATATGTTAAGTAGGTATACTTTACTTTTACTTATACTTAAAATTGCGATATGTAATGGCAAGATAATTTTTCTGTAAACATTTTAGATTTAGACCTTTAACTTTTCTACTCCCCTTTACCACTTAAAAAAAAAAAAAATAAAAATACCCCAGATGGAAATGCGCCTTTAATCGTAAATTTAGTACCTCCGATTATTCCTTCCAAACGATGCGGTACGGATGTGAGGATTTTCATTCACGTAGTATTCTGGTGCTTCGGAACGAATAAAAAGCCGTCGTTGATATTAGTTGGTTGTTATCCGTTGTTAAGTACACATATTTTTTTGGTACAACAAAATGTTAAAATTACACTTAAAATTAAAAAATTATTAAAAGTTAAAAAAAAA